>RPFO01000079.1:1593284-1816111 GCA_009746045.1 Mesostigma viride | reverse complement strand
CGGTATTATGCATGCCCAGCACCCCCCCCTAGTATTTATAGCATGCTCCAGGCACCCCCCCCCTAGGATTATTTATGCATGCCCAGGCACCCCCAGGTATTTATGCATGCCAGCATCCCCCCCTACAGTATTTATGCATGCCAGCACCCCCACCCCGAGTATTTATGCTTGGCAGCACCCCCCCTAGCCGGTATTTATGCATGCCCAGCACCCCCCCCTAGGTATCTTATCCATTCCCTCCACCCTCCTTCGCTCCTTCCCTCCTTCCCTCCCCTCCCTCCCTCCCGTCCTCCCTCCCTCCTCCCTAAACTTCCTCCTTCCCTCCTTCCACCCTCCTTCCTCCTTCCCCCCTCTCCCTCCCTCCCTCCCCCTTCCCCCCTCCCACCTGCTGTGGGCAATTGGATTTAATTCTGCACGTCACATTTTCTCACACGCATTGTAGTGTATCTATTAATCTCATGCCAACGGCCGTTGGACCTAAAAAACTAAATGTGAAAATATGTAATCCTTGTAATTCTGATTGCAACGTTTTTTGCGCTTCCTTGCAGATCCACGTCCGCCACACAGATTCGCGTCTGTCAACCACCTGCAAGGTACTGTTTATTATTTATGCGTTTTTGTGCAGTCGCTCCCTCTTCTGATTTTTCTTGATTTGCCAACGGCGTGTGGACTGCAAAATCAGTTTCCATCATTGCTGTTGTGATTTACTTGATGCCAACGCGCCGTTGGACCTCCAAAAAAAAGTTCTTGCCAATTTTTTGCGTTATTGATATACGCCAGTTTTTATCAGCCGTTGCATTACGACGTTTTTATCTTAACTTCATTGCTGTAATCAACGGCCCGTTGGCGATTGTGAAAATAAAATTGTACTCCGGCCTGGATGAATTAATCCGCCCCTGAAGTTACTAGGTTCTTACATGGTGTGCCCAGTTTGTTGCTTCGGCAGGTTTTTTTCAATGGGAGAAAGACAAAGGAACGTTTCGGGTGTCGAACCAGGGAGAGGGAGGAGGAGTTTGAACGGGGGGCCAAAAAAACTGCCAGCCCGAAGTGTTAGAGCCGATGAGAAAATTTTGGATCAATTCCAGGCCATGGTTTGTGATGAAAAAAGATGATGTAAAGCTGAAGTGACGAAATGCCCGGCCTTAATTCCGACGATGAAGGGATGAGTTGGTCAACCTTTTATTCAACCGCGGAAACAAACGTAAACTGAAACCAAAAAGTAGGTGCCGACCTAAGATGTTTTAAATGTAGTATTTGCCCAATTTTAATGAAATCATTTCTGAGGTTGTGAAGGACCTGACTGTTTTAAAAATGAATGATTACAATAAAGTAGGGCCAACCACACCTAATGGGAAAACGCGTTTTTTTGGCCGCGATGGAAATCTTTTTGTTCGTTTTTTCCGCTGAAAAAGAATGGCCGAGATCCGCGAATGAGTCGAGATCGTGAATGAAGTCTACGGAAGCGTCCTTCAAAACGTTTACAAACAAGTTCGCTTTCTGTCGCGTTCATATTCGAGGAAGTTCGTTGTCGCGCGGAGTAAAGACAGGCCGCCACTTGGCCGTTGTTATTGGGTTTGATCCTCGTTCAGCCACACAACATGCGACTCGTTGATTCGCCCAGCTAGCTGATATGAACTTGTTTCAAGAGGGTTTTTCGTACCACAGATGGATCTAGAGCGCCATAGACCCAACGAGGGAGTTCCGCCTTTTGGTGTCGTTCATTTACCATAAGGGCCAAAGATAGAGTTGGGGAAGAGGAAGGGGCCTCAGCTTGGTTGCATATCCCCGTACGGCTCATCCTTAAGGTTTGCCGCCATTTTAACCGTGTTACGTCTTTCCCCTGCGCGTGAGGGCTGATGACGTTGTGTAAGGGGCAACAGAAAAGTACCCCCCAACATGAACTTTTTCTTGCTCTCTGACCCGATCGTGAGGGATGGGCTCCCATTGCGTTGGTATTGCGAAAGCTCCAAGGAGGGGTGGGTGGCCGACACAGGCCCTCAGAAGAAATGGTGACTGTAGAGGATGTAGGGATGCCAGATATTGCAGTGAGGAGTCCAGCGTGCTTCATGGAGTACGGCATAAGGATAGATGCGGAAACGGTACTGAGGCAAAGCAAAGGAGGGGGTGGCAGGGGATAAGGGGTAACAGGACGACCATACTGGAGGAACCCGAGGTCGACTTCTCTGAGGTTGACATTCTCCTTCACCTTCTACTACGGTTCTTCTCATTAGAAAACTGGAAATGTAGAGTAATAATTGCTTTTGAGGCTCTGCGAACAACTGGCCACGCATTGGGTTTGAATTTGTGCATGTAGTCCTGATTTGTGTTGAAATGCGTGTAATGGGAATTCCTCTTTTCACTTTGAAATTGGATAAAATTTACCTGATTTGTGTTGTAAAATGGTGTAATATGAATTCTCCTTTCACTTTGAAAATTGGAATAAAATTGCACTTTCTTTTCCTCTTCATGCGCTGTAGTGGGTGCTTAAACAACAATTAGTGACCCACGACCGGCCGTAGGATTGGAAACCTTCGCCTAACGTTCTGCATATTTTCTTTTCCGACAAAACCTCATTTTTTTAAGGAATGGTGACGTCGATGTATTGTTATGTGCAAGAGGGACAAGTTGACGTCCGGGGGCCGATAATGAAGGGATACTCCACTTCCGTGGGAAATTTGCGACCGAAGTCGCAGGCTTTTTGGAGGCGCCCGACGTAGCCCGCTTTGAAGCAGTTGTAGGAAGGGCTAGGGAAGCGGGTGTCGGGGAGTATGAACCCCAATTCAGTTTAAGTAATTTCTGGGTTCGTGGACGTGCATTCGGATGTCCTCGACATGATCGTAGTCTCCTTTTCCGAGAATGTATGGCGGGCAAGTCTAAAGTGTGCAAGCCGCGATATCACCCTACACACCGTACAAGGGAATGTATTTTAAGGTATATTGGAAGAAGTTGAGGAGGTGTTAGGACGCCAGCCAGCACCAGAGGTGACATGCAAGCAAGGACGATGGAGGGTTGTCAGTCCGAGCGTGGCTAGAGAGGAGACGTCGTGTTGGGAGAGGAATTTGGAGGGGCGTGGACAGCTCGCTTACGCCAATTGCGGAAAGGAAATGGATGACTTGTATACCGATAATGATGAACTATGGGCGGTTTACGGAGCATTTCTGGTCTGCGATACTCCTTATGACCGGAGAGGACATTTTTTTTCCTCCGGGGAAGGCGAGAGCGCGTAGGGAGCGGAATGGGTGAAAGCTTTGAGGGCTGCCTCTGGAGGGGGGAGGAATGGCATGTGCAGTTCTGATCATGGGATTTGACTGAGAACGCAAGACATGAAGCCTTATTAGAGAGGAGGCTGTGAGGGAGGGAAGCACCATCGGCACAACGCGTTCTGGCTGGAGTTAGCTCATGCCAGGGTTCCTCAGCGGAACAATCTTCCCACGGGATTTATCTCCAGTTTTTTTTGAGGGGGGAAGACAGGCACGCCGCTGTATTGCGAAGGAGTTAGTATGTCACAAGTCTGGAAGGGACATGATGTTGTGTTTGCGATGAGGATTCATGAACCGGATTGGATTGAATGCATGAAACATTAATTTCATTAATAAATTTTGAATTTCTAATATTTAGATTGAAATTCGACCAATTTTGCTGATGGTAAAGGCTGATGGCTAAAGCTGCGCTTTGATATTTTACATTTATCTCGAATTCTGTCACACTGTCACATAATATAAATTGTGACATTGAATTCGGGCACTTTTTGGAATTCCAACGCCCGTTGACCTCAAAAACATTTTCTAGTGTGGGGTAAAAAAGTTGCTGGAGCTATTTTGTTAAATTGTATGACCAATGGTAATGGTATCTTTATACTATGATGCGTCTGGGACCTTTGCAAAGACCATTGCTAGAATATTAGCGCAACAGTCGGTGGATAATTTTTTAATGGACGGGTGCCGTCGCATCTCTTGTGATTTCTTCTAGGCTGTAACAGACTGAAAATCATCCGTCGAACATTTATCTAGCTCCCACACCCACAAAAAACTCGTTCGAGAACGTGTTCGAAGCGAAAATAAGCACTGACACGGGTTCGAACCCCAGGTCCACTTGATGTTGGGGGAGTGGAGGTAGCCAGCCATCATCATCTATGTTCCGCACACAAAATCTCGGCCTCGACTCCGATTCCCTTGCCAGGCTCTTTTCGCTTTCGATCAGGTCCGGAACGAGTTTTTTGTGGACGTTTGGAGCAATAAATACGTCTTTTTACCGGAAGAGGCGTTAATGCCACACGGGCGTTTGACCTGAAAAATTTTGTGTGTTAAATCAAGTGACAGAATATGAATTGTTTACTTTTACATTTAAAAACATATGGTTATTTGGGGAGGACAAGAAGTTGGTTTTTGCGGTGGTGTACTTACCGGTTGTTGCGATTGGAGGAAACCTCTACACAATCCTGGCAGATGCCCTTCTCGGATCGGTGCTTTGTTTATGTGATATCTGTCAAGGCAGAAAGGAGAGGAGTCGCCCGTTGCTGCAGAAGCTGAGGACAAACTGTACTGGAAAGGTATGTGGACCAAGGACAAACTGTGGGGATGTGGGGGAACAGTCTTGGGTGGACACTTTCTGACTGGTCCGTAAGGCCTCTACCCCGCAAGGGGTTGTGAGCCAACGGCCGTTGAATTGAGAAAAACATTTATCATATGCTTTTATCGTTTGATAGCTGGTGGCCAAGCAGCCAGGATTGTCTTTCATTCCAGCTTAGTGTGTGGCCTATTACCATTTTTCTTTCCAAAAAGGCCTCCAAAAAATCTAGCCTGAGCATAACACATGGGCTTCACTGGTTCCGTAAGCATCCACCCTCCCAGAGGGGGGTGTGAGCCAACCGGACCGTTGTGGAATTGGAAAAAACATTATCATGTGCATTTTCATTCGTTTCATTGGGTGGTGCAATAAGGCAGATGTGTCTTTTCATGGCAGCTTAGTGAATGGCTATTACCATTTTCTTCCAAAGAAAAGGCCTCAAAAATCTAGCTGAGCATTAAAGATGTGGTTGAATGGTTCGCTAAGGCACCACCTTCCCAGAGGGGGGTTGTGAGCCAACGGCGCCGTTGGACATTGTGCATCATTCCTTTGGAGTGGGTTGGCAATCAGCCAGGATGTATCTTTCCATTTCAGCTTTTGTGGCTTGGCTATTACCCATTTTCTTCCAAGAAAGGCCTCCAAAATCTAGCTGAGCCCATACAAGATGGTGGCTTGAATGGTTCATAAGGCATCCACCCTTCCAAAGGGGTGGTTCGACGTTGTTGAGCAACACGCGTTTGGAAATGGAAAAACAATAAAATGTATGCATTTTCATTCGATTTCATTTTGCTGGCCAATATGCAGGATGTGTCTTTCATGCAGCTTAGAGATCGTTATTACCATTTTCTTTCAAGAGAAGGACCTCCCAAATCTAAGACTGAGCCATAAAGATGTGTTGAAATGGTTCGTAACGGCATCCACCCTCCCACAGGGGGTTGCTGAGCCAACGGCCGGTTGACTCGATAAAACATTACATGTGCATTTCATTCGTTTAATGGGGGTGCAATAAGCAGGAGTGTGTCTTTTATTGCAAAGCTTTAGTGGTGGCTATTTACCATTTTTCTTCTAGAAAGGCCTCCAAAAAATCCTAGGCTGAGCATAAGATGGGGCTTGACTGGTTCGTAAGGCATTCCCACCCTGTCCACAGGTGGGTTTGAGCCAACGGCCGTTGGAATTGTTCTTTCGGAAAAACATTATCATGTGCATTTCATTCTTTTCATTTGGTGGCAGTAAGGCAGGAGTGTCTTTCATGCCAGCTTAGTGATGGTTCATTACCATGTGGCCTTCCAAGAAAAGCCTCAAAAATCTAAGCTTGAGCTATAAAGATGTCCGGTTGGACCTGGTTGATAAGGCAAATCCACCCTTCCCACCAGGGCGGGTTGATGGAGCCAACGGCCGTTAGACCTTGAAAGAAAACATTACCATGTTGCATTTCATCGTTTCATTTGGTGGCCAGTAAGGCAGATATGTGTCCTTTTGATTGCACGCTTAGTGGTGCTATTACCATTTTTCTCCTAGAACAGGCTCGCAAAATCTAGCTGAGCATAAAAGATGGGCTTCGAACTGAGTCGCTTTATACTGGCTCCACCCCTTCCCACAGGGCGGGTATGTGCAGCAACGCGATCCGTTTGCAATTGGAATAAAATTATCATGTGCATTCATTTCTCTTTCACTTTTCGCGTCGAATCGGCAGTAAGGCAGGATCGTGTCCTTCCATGCAGAGCTTCGTAACATGGTTATTACCATGTGCCTTCACAAGAAAGGCGGCTCCACAAATCTAGACGAAGATAAAGATGTGGCATGAATGGTTCGTAGGACAATTCCATCCCTTTCCCCACAGGGCGGGTCGTTGCGTGAGCCACACGGCCGTCTGACTTGAAAAACAATTTACTTCCGCATTACGCAGTGCCCAATTGGCGCAGGCGGAGGGATGGACGGAGACTGGGCGAGCTGGAATCTTCGACCCCGCGCTTCGATTGCCTGCGGTGGCAGCCAAACGTACCTTAACCGGGGCTCGCCGAATCCACGGGATGGGTACGGCAGCACGGAGAGCGGCTGGGTCGCCAGTTGCGGTTTGCGTCGTGCTATTGACCTCGTCGCCTCTCGTAGGACGACAGATTATTCTCCGAGTTGCTGTACACTGTACTTCGCCATTGGCATGACGCGGATCTCTACAAGCCCACGCGGCCGGCATCGGGTTCCACTCAATCGAGACGTGCGGGTTCGACTTCTGTGTCGTTATGTTCGGAAAGCTTTGGGTGGGACCAGTGGGACGAAAGCTACCAGTGGGGAAATTTCCCAGACGCTGAGTTGAGGCGCAGCGAGATTGACCGTATCCGGCCGGAGAGTTAACGAGTGGGGGGTTGAAGGTTTCCCATTTTACATTCGGAAATCGAGTACGTGAGATGACGTTTCTACGGCAGAGATGATCGTTCTCCCGGGCGTGGGGGCCGATTGCTCGGCTCGCTTCCAAAGTGGTTGCTCGAATCAGGCGTTGCTCTGTGATGGAAGGGTGTCCACCGCAAGTCGCGGGGTGTGTGTCGAGACGATCCTGGTATTGTCGCTGGCCGCAATGCCAGCGTGCGGTCGACCTGGAGGAACAACAGAAGTGGTGTACCAAGTATCGTGAGGCCGAGATTCTCTCAGCACTATGCACGGCGACGTTACAGACACGCTCGTCTGTGTCAATTATTGGCCGACTTGTAATTCGGATGGGGGGGGTTGAAGTGCATTTCAAGTTCAAGGTGAAATGTCTCAGGTTTCTTTGATACTGGACTGAATGCTACCCAAAGGGCGATTTGTGATGGCGATGTCCGCGGCCTGGCGGAACAGTTACCCTGTTCGACTGCGTGAGGGGAATTGGATTCTGCGAGTGGAAGGTCGTTTGGTTGTGATTTCTGCGCCAACGGCTCGTTGCGAAACTATGCCAAATTAGCGTTTGATTCTTCTTCGCACCCGGAAGTAGGAGTGTTGGTTTGCCACGTGGCACCACTGGATGTAATTAATAAATGCATAATAAAACTGTTTTCAGTGATTGCGCACAACGGCCGTTGGAGGAACTGAAAACTAGTGTGTGCTTGTGCGCGTAATAAATCTTTAAAAAATTCGTGTTGTTTTTTAAGCCAACGGCCGTTGACGGTGAGGAAATGTATTCAAACGCGTGCGCTCGGTGGGTTGCAGATGACGTTCTACAGGACGGAGGGGGCGAGTGGTCAACTTGAAGACAGGCTTCTGGTAGTGTCGTTAAGAGCCGCTCAGCTTCTGCCGGACTTAAGCTGGATTTTATGCCCAAGGAGGGTGACAAGGTCTCTTTTGAGACCGGAACATTGTCGCGAAGCCGCGGGCTGCTGTTTTCAATATCGAGGGGTCGGGGACTCCAAGTGGCGATACCGGCTAGAGCATATTGAGGACGGTGCTGTGAGGTGTGTTGCTTATAAGGCCCTATGAAGTCCCATAAAATACCCAGCCCAAATTTGTCAGTCGATCGATCGCTGATGGTAATGAAAGTTGGGATACCGATGGCGCCGAGCACAATATGATAGGGGAGATAGGTTTAAGGTTTGTAGCGGGAGCTGGACGGTCTCGAATGGCTTCATCTTGAAGCGACGAGCAAGTACTTCGAAGCATCACACTGACCTGATCACTCGACCGGCTGATTCCGTGTCTGCTGGATGATTGCATGTTCTGTTGAGGGTAATACGTGCATTAGTGCGGACCCGACGGTGTACGAGTATTTGAAGAACCGCTGCACTGTTCGTGAGAGGTGATGTACGCGTGTGGTGGCAGGCAGTACAAGTTCGAGTGCGTGACGACGCGAATCGATATGCGACTGAAGTGTGGGTGTGATTACTTTTGCGCCCAACGGGCCGTTGGCAGCTGGAAGTTTGGGTGTGATTTCGACACGTGGCACTATGGGGTGTAATAATAAATGCATAATAAAAAGTTTTTTCGTGCAGTTTTTCGTGCGCCAACGGCCGTGTGTGAGCACTGGAACAATGGTCTTGATATTCGAGCGAGTAATAAATCAGTTCTTGTTGTTCAAGCCAAGGCCGGTTGACGGTGAGAAATGTGATCGAAACGTGTTGGTGGTCGCAATGGCGGTCAAATTGCACCGGCTTGCGTGGCCGAGCGAGAGAGCAGCGAGGGGATGACCTTGGGCACTGCCGCCACTGCGTTCATTCACGTGCAGCGAACGGGAATGAGAGGAGAGGGTAAGACTTTGTTGCAAAAAGGGATGTTATCTCGCCCCGGGATTGCCCGCTTCCATTCGGGACGGATGCAGTGGCCTTTTTGTGATGGACACCGCCAAGTTTCAGGGGAGATTTGCAGAGGTGATCCAAAGGAGGCCGCCTTGTATGTTTGTGAATGGCGAGGGTCCGAGCTGCTGCGTTGCAAGGACCTCTTGCTCCTGAGTTTTTGCAGCGTGGAACGGTGCTGGCAAGTCTGGAAAGAATGGCCGGTTCCCGGTATCGCGGGAACCTGGATGTTGGAATCACCCTGACTTGACTCGTATGCTTACTGCCAAGGTTTCCGGGACGCCGTTTCTAACTGGTGCTGTGCTCGGAGGATGAGCGTGCATGCGATTGTTTCGCATGACGCCACCTTGGATATCGCAGGCGCCATGGGCCGAGACCTGTTGTGATTTCATGATTGGCATCGGGGTTTGGGATTTTGGAAGGTGATTGGTTGGGTCCCGCACCTCGCAAGCTTACTTTTGCGGGATCGGCGGAAATTGCCTGTTGTACCTGTTGAAGTGTCAAAAAACTCGTGCTCGGAGATGGCTGCGTTCTGGCATCGGGGGTTAAGCCCAAGCCGATTTGCCATGACCGTTGTTGCTTGATGCTGGGGGAGGAAAATTGAAAAGGTCGTGGAAGGGTCGTTCCTGGCCTCTGCTTTGGTGGAGAGAGCAAGGAATGCATGCGACTAGGTGTTTTTGGTCGCCAACGGCCGTTGGACTTGCAAAATGTCCTGTGAGCTGAGTCCGTTTCTTAACTTGCCATGGACGTCGGTTGTGCAGGGGCAGGGTGTAGGATGGAGTGCGGAAAAGAAGGAAAGGAAGGGGGGGAGACTACAAAGGAAAACCTGATAGAGATTGTGGAGGCCGAACTGGAAGACCTGCCCGATCTGGTACTCGAAGAGGACGGGCAATTGCACGCTGAACGTCTTGATGGCGTGGGCATGATGATGTCGGAGGTTGATGGGTATGGTGGAATTGCTAAAGGTGTATTGCGTAAATTGAGGCGTGAGGAGGATGTGGGGACTCCGGCTCATGTTTTGGTCAGTTTTATGAACGACAATTGGGGTCGAATGCAACCCACTAAAGATGGGGAGGATGTTGACTAGAATGTGATTTTAGGATGAATGTAAATTTATTTAATAAAGAAGAATCATTTGGAAAAAATCGCCTGATGGTGTCAAGTTTTGTGCGTCTAAGGCCAACGGCCGTTGGGGTGTGTGGAATTTAACAGGGCCAACGGCCGTTGACCCTGCTGAATGCGTGCGTTTGCGGGTGGTGTAAAAAATATCGATGTGCACAGATGACCTCATTCGATGACCCCATTCGATGCGAACATCCGGATTGTCAATGGGAAGGAGTGCCGACGGAAAGCGAGTGGTTCTGTCCCAAGCATTCTGACGTATGGGGGCGTTGTTTGCCGAAATCGAGAGCGGGCTGATGACGATTGACCGTCACATCGTGACGAAAAAGTGGAAGCCTTGGCCCAACAACATGGTTTTGGTCTTGTACTATGTTGACAAGAAGCCTCGATTCATGCTGCGTGATGCAGAGTGGGTGATAGAGGAGGTGGGACAGATGCGACCTGGAGAGGGGATAGGCGGTAAGGACAAGCCGCCAAGGCATGTGTGGGCTTACATGGGAGACCATCCCGACTGTCCAACGGCCAAAGTGTGGCATGATATGGGAAGGGACCTGGCCACGGAGTCCGCGTATGAGTGCGCGCGACTCGTGACAGCGCTCTTGAAGGGGGAGGTGAAAGACCTGATGCGCAAGGGGGGGTTGGTAGAGCAGATTAGACAGCAGATTAGACGTGTGTGTGATTTTGATGAGGAGATTGATGAGAAGCCGGCAAAGAGGGGCAGGATGGACAGAATTGCTCAGTAAGAAAGAGAGGGAGAAAATATGATTTGATTAATCTGATGCGTGTAATTGAAACTAATTTATTTGTGTCTCATAAAACTTCTTTGAACGGACCTTTGAACCAACAATTATTGCACAACAAGACTAGATTGAGAATTGTGTGAGAAAGACGCCAGAGGGGGTTCTGACGGTCCTTATTGCCCCTGTTATACAATGGCTGCTGTATGGGACTCATGGCAATTGCGCAGATGGCAACGAAATGCAAAATCTGTACGGAGCCCGTAAGGGTCGAGGGACTGTGCGCGGAACATTACAAGTTCCTACAAGCGCACGACCTCGAGTACCAAAATGCCAAGGATCCATACGGGGGGTGTGGATTTCTTAGATGTGATAGACCACTGGAGGGATTGGATGTGTATTGCAAGACACATCTACCTTTTGCCGAGAAGTTGGAGGACGTGTGCGCTCGTGGGATCGCATACGTAGCAAGTTTGCAGATGTTGATGGGGAAGACCGGAATGACACGCTCGGTCCTCCACTTCACGGCAACGCACACTGGGGAACGGAAAGTTGAGCTGGTGCGCCTCGACAGGCAGGGACTCGAGATTTCGGCAGAGGGGGACAGCGCGTACGGGTTTGCTCATGGGCAAAACGTTACCATGGGGGATTCCTTGCAGGGTGTGGCGCGTGAATGCGCGTACACCTTGATGATGAATAATGGATTTGTGGAAGCACAAAGACTGCACAAGGATATTTTGGAGGCTCTTCTTGCCGCAGAGCCGGTGAGACTGCCGACGCTCCCGAGGCCTGAGGAGCGGGACCGTTTGATCAGGATGGTGGTGAAGGCGGATATAGATGCAGATGTGGAGGCCGCAAAGGCGAAGGCAGAGGAAGCGCGTCGTGCAAAGGAGGAATCGGATCAAGAACTGTTGGAGAAGATGCAGAGCTCCAACAAAATTTTGCATCGTTTGGGGATGGCGGACGTCGCTTATGAATACGAGTCCGGGAAGGGGAAGAAACAAACGAGGAAAAGATAATAATGGGAATGGTCGCCCACTGTTCTTGTCACAGAAATGCTTTTGTTAATGCTGGCGAACTTGGGACGGTCGTCCGTATTTCAACATTTCCTTGCCTTTAAAATTGATTGATGGGTAAATAATAATACTGAGCAAGCCTTCCATTTTATGTGTCTGTGGTCATACAATTTCGTTATTGTTTCAACCCTTGCAACGATGCATGTAAGTCTCAACCTTGGTGTCATGGAACTGCTTGTCTTTGCATATTACAACCCATTAATGCTCGGTTTGCATCATCATGTTCCAAAAAGGGAATAAATGAAGTAGCTATTGAAGCTTGCGTTAGAGAAATCCCCAAATAATCGACTTCTTCTGCTTTACTACTAAATTCTGGTTTATATCGCACATGAACATAATTATTTTCAACACTAGAGTAACAAGAAAGTAATAAATATTCTGGGGCGAATTTAAATTGATCTTGTTGATGTGGAGGTATAAAAATAGGTATTTCACTTTTAATTACTTGATTTTTATGTAATGTATAAAAAGGACAAGAAAACATATTCATTTACTTTATTATGCGTAGCTAAAGATCCAATTAAACCGGTATTAGGCCCTTCTGGCGTTTGTATAGGACCATAATGACTAGGATGTATATCATGTAACGTGCGTGTTTGCAAGTTGGCCGTTGACACTCTACGACGGAGCCAATTTTCGGAAGAACCTGCCTCATTTATGAATGCATCGACTGTGTGCATAAATTGTGATCATTGAATTGAACAAAAAAAATTCTCTTATTGCCCCAATCATGGCTATTCTCTTAATGCCCTATCATGGCTATTTGTTTGTGTATGTTTTGCCCATGTTATTACATTAATGGCATGATGTTGTGGATTGCTAGCTCTATCTATGATGGTTGTTCGTTTGTGTATGCTTTGCCCATGTTGTTACAGTAATGGCATGATGTTGTGGATTGCTAGCTCAATCTATGATGGTTGTTCGTTTGTGTATGCTTTGCCCATGTTGTTACAGTAATGGCATGATTTTGTGGATTGCTCAACCTATGAGGGTTGTTCGTTTGTGTATGTTTTGCGCGCAGATCACAATGGATTGCACCATCTGCCGCAGCAAGCGAAGCCCCCTTACTGGTTCCAAGATCTTATCCTACTGGATGCCAAGCAGGCTGGCGAAGGGTATCCCAGTACGTACTTTGAAACTTGATGCCGCAAAACAACTACAACTTCGTTTTAACCCTTTAGCCGTTTTGAGTGATATTTACAGCGGACATTACATTTTTGTTGCTACGGGATGAGAATTGAGCTTTGTAATGCTAACAGGTGTCACAAACCAAACTGTCCGCTATTTGTAGTGGGCATTTATTGTTAGAGCTTGCAGCTGGGTCCCTGCTCCTCCACATGCAACCTTGGTGTTCATGAGCCCTTTACTAGCTTCCTTTCTGTCAGGGGGTGCTATATTTGGCACCCATAGGACATTGCAATATGACCAATGACATGACCCCCAAGGTGGTGAATATATGTGTGTGCTTGTGTCCTATAATGGACCATAACTAACTATTAGGTTGGTTTGTGGACATTATCATGGAAAGTGACAATTGCCCGGTTTTTATAGCGGGCAGTTGGACACGGTTTTAAGGGTTGACCTATGAGCTTTGTCAGATGTGTGTGCTGCACCGCACCGCTTGCTAACATATTCGGCGGATTTTTTCTTTGTCGTCTGCGTGTCACAGCGTGCTTGTACGCACAACCACCCGCCTTCCCCTCCGCCGGCGCCCCCGCCGCCGGGCTCTCCGCCGCCACCGGTGTTGCCCCCTGCGGCCGCCGGCCCTTCCGCGCCGTCGGAAGCTGCAGCGGCAGCACAGCAAATGCCCCCTCCCCCCGCACCATCGTCGGGGCAAGAGGCGCGCGGCGTTCATGCAGCAAAGTCGGCGAAGGAGCGGAGGAAATCGGCGGCTTCTGGGTCATCGGGTTCCGATGCCGCGACGGCAGCAACTGGAAAAGCAACCCACAAGACACTGCCAGCTGCCCGGGTAGGTGTTACGCACAAAGATGGGATTTTCTTGCGCCATCCTTGTCCTTGTCCTTGTCCTTGTCCTTGTCCTTGTCCTTGTCCTTGTCCTTGTCCCCCACCTTGTCCTTGTCCTTGTCCTTGTCCTTGTCCTTGTCCTTGTCCTTGTCCTTGTCCTTGTCCTTGTCCTTGTCCTTGTCCTTGTCCTTGTCCTTGTCCTTGTCCTTGTCCTTGTCCTTGTCCTTGTCCTTGTCCTTGTCCTTGTCCTTGTCCTTGTCCTTGTCCTTGTCCTTGTCCTTGTCCTTGTCCTTGTCCTTGTCCTTGTCCTTGTCCTTGTCCTTGTCCTTGTCCTTGTGCCAGCACCTTGTCCTTGTCCTTGTCCTTGTCCTTGTCCTTGTCCTTGTCCTTGTCCTTGTCCTTGTCCTTGTCCTTGTCCTTGTCCTTGTCCTTGTCCTTGTCCTTGTCCTTGTCCTTGTCCTTGTCCTTGTCCTTGTCCTTGTCCTTGTCCTTGTCCTTGTCCTTGTCCTTGTCCTTGTCCTTGTCCTTGTCCTTGTCCTTGTCCTTGTCCTTGTCCTTGTCCTTGTCCTTGTCCTTGTCCTTGTCCTTGTCCTTGTCCTTGTCCTTGTCCTTGTCCTTGTCCTTGTCCTTGTCCGTCCGTCCGCGTCCGCGTCCGCGTCCTTGTCCTTGTCCTTGTCCTTGTCCTTGTCCTTGTGCCAGCACCTTGTCCTTGTCCTTGTCCTTGTCCTTGTCCTTGTCCTTGTCCTTGTCCTTGTCCTTGTCCTTGTCCTTGTCCTTGTCCTTGTCCTTGTCCTCGTCCTTGTCCTCGTCCTTGTCCTTGTCCTTGTCCTTGTCCTTCTCCTTGTCCTTGTCCCCCACCTTGTCCTTGTCCTTGTCCTTGTCCTTGTCCTTGTCCTTGTCCTTGTCCTTGTCCTTGTCCTTGTCCTTGTCCTTGTCCTTGTCCTTGTCCTTGTCCTTGTCCTTGTCCTTGTCCTTGTCCTTGTCCTTGTCCTTGTCCTTGTCCTTGTCCTTGTCCTTGTCCTTGTCCTTGTCCTTGTCCTTGTCCTTGTCCTTGTCCTTGTCCTTGTCCTTGTCCTTGTCCTCGTCCTCGTCCTCGTCCTCGTCCTCGTCCTCGTCCTCGTCCTCGTCCTCGTCCTCGTCCTCGTCCTCGTCCTCGTCCTCGTCCTCGTCCTCGTCCTCGTCCTCGTCCTTGTCCTTGTCGTTGGCCTTGTCCTTGTCCTTGTGCCAGCACCTTGTCCTTGTGCCAGCACCTTGTCCTTGTCCTTGTCCTTGTCCTTGTCCTTGTCCTTGTCCTTGTCCTTGTCCTTGTCCTTGTCCTTGTCCTTGTCCTTGTCCTTGTCCTTGTCCTTGTCCTTGTCCTTGTCCTTGTCCTTGTCCTTGTCCTTGTCCTTGTCCTTGTCCTTGTCCTTGTCCTTGTCCTCGTCCTCGTCCTCGTCCTCGTCCTCGTCCTCGTCCTCGTCCTCGTCCTCGTCCTCGTCCTCGTCCTCGTCCTCGTCCTCGTCCTCGTCCTCGTCCTCGTCCTCGTCCTCGTCCTCGTCCTCGTCCTCGTCCTCGTCGTCCTCGTCCTCGTCCTTGTCCTCGTCCTTGTCCTTGTCCTTGTCCTTGTCCTTGTCCTTGTCCTTGTCCTTGTCCTTGTCCTCGTCCTCGTCCTCGTCCTCGTCCTCGTCCTCGTCCTCGTCCTCGTCCTCGTCCTCGTCCTCGTCCTCGTCCTCGTCCTCGTCCTCGTCCTCGTCCTCGTCCTCGTCCTCGTCCTCGTCCTCGTCCTCGTCCTCGTCCTCGTCCTCGTCCTTGTCCTTGTCCTTGTCCTTGTCCTTGTCCTTGTCCCTGTCCTGTCCTTGTCCTTGTCCTTGTCCTTGTCCTTGTCCTTGTCCTTGTCCTTGTCCTTGTCCTTGTCCTTGTCCTTGTCCTTTTCGTTGTGGTTGTCCTTGTGCTTCTCCTCGTCCTTGTCCTTGTCCTTGTCCTTGTCCGTGTCCTTGTCCTTGTCCTTGTCCTTGTCCTTGTCCTTGTCCTTGTCCTTGTCCTTGTCCTTGTCCTTGTCCTTGTCCTTGTCCTTGTCCTTGTCCTTGTCCTTGTCCTTGTCCTTGTCCTTGTCCTTGTCCTTGTCCTTGTCCTTGTCCTTGTCCTTGTCCTTGTCCTTGTCCTTGTCCTTGTCCTTGTCCTTGTCCTTGTCCTTGTCCTTGTCCTTGTCCTTGTCCTTGTCCTTGTCCTTGTCCTTGTCCTTGTCCTTGTGCCAGCACCTTGTCCTTGTCCTTGTCCTTGTCCTTGTCCTTGTCCTTGTCCTTGTCCTTGTGCCAGCACCTTGTCCTCGTCCTTGTCCTCGTCCTTGTCCTTGTCCTTGTCCTTGTCCTTGTCCTTGTCCTTGTCCTTGTCCTTGTCCTTGTCCTTGTCCTTGTCCTTGTCCTTCGTCCTTGTCCTCGTCCTTGTCCTTGTCCTTGTCCTTGTCCTTGTCCTTGTCCTTGCCCTTGCCCTTGTCCTTGTCCTTGTCCTTGTCCTTGTCCTTGTCCTTGTCCTTGTCCTTGTCCTTGTCCTTGTCCTTGTCCTTGTCCTTGTCCTTGTCCTCGTCCTTGTCCTCGTCCTTGTCCTTGTCCTTGTCCTTGTCCTTGTCCTTCTCCTTGTCCTTGTCCTTGTCCTTGTCCTTGTCCTTGTCCTTGTCCTTGTCCTTGTCCTTGTCCTTGTGCCAGCACCTTGTCCTTGTCCTTGTCCTTGTCCTTGTCCTTGTCCTTGTCCTGGTCCTTGTCCTTGTCCTTGTCCTTGTCCTTGTCCTTGTCCTTGTCCTTGTCCTTGTGCCAGCACCTTGTCCTTGTCCTTGTCCTTGTCCTTGTCCTTGTCCTTGTCCTTGTTCTTGTCCTTGTCCTTGTCCTTGTCCTTGTCCTTGTCCTTGTCCTTGTCCTTGTCCTTGTCCTTGTCCTTGTCCTTGTCCTTGTCCTCGTCCTCGTCCTCGTCCTCGTCCTCGTCCTCGTCCTCGTCCTCGTCCTCGTCCTCGTCCTTGTCCTTGTCCTTGTCCTTGTCCTTGTCCTTGTCCTTGTCCTTGTCCTTGTCCTTGTCCTTGTCCTTGTCCTTGTCCTTGTCCTTGTCCTTGTCCTTGTGCTTGTCCTCGTCCTCGTCCTCGTCCTTGTCCTTGTCCTTGTCCTTGCCCTTGTCCTTGTCCTTGTCCTTGTCCTCGTCCTCGTCCTCGTCCTCGTCCTCGTCCTCGTCCTCGTCCTCGTCCTTGTCCTTGTCCTTGTCCTTGTCCTTGTCCTTGTCCTTGTCCTTGTCCTCGTCCTCGTCCTCGTCCTCGTCCTCGTCCTCGTCCTCGTCCTCGTCCTCGTCCTCGTCCTCGTCCTCGTCCTCGTCCTCGTCCTCGTCCTCGTCCTCGTCCTCGTCCTCGTCCTCGTCCTCGTCCTCGTCCTCGTCCTCGTCCTCGTCCTTGTCCTTGTCCTTGTCCTTGTCCTTGTCCCTGTCCCTGTCCTTGTCCTTGTCCTTGTCCTTGTCCTTGTCCTTGTCCTTGTCCTTGTCCTTGTCCTTGTCCTTGTCCTTGTCCTTGTCCTTGTCCTTGTCCTTTTCGTTGTGGTTGTCCTTGTGCTTCTCCTCGTCCTTGTCCTTGTCCTTGTCCTTGTCCTTGTCCTTGTCCTTGTCCTTGTCCTTGTCCTTGTCCTTGTCCTTGTCCTTGTCCTTGTCCTTGTCCTTGTCCTTGTCCTTGTCCTTGTCCTTGTCCTTGTCCTTGTCCTTGTCCTTGTCCTTGTCCTTGTCCTTGTCCTTGTCCTTGTCCTTGTCCTTGTCCTTGTCCTTGTCCTTGTCCTTGTCCTTGTCCTTGTCCTTGTCCTTGTCCTTGTCCTTGTCCTTGTCCTTGTCCTTGTCCTTGTCCTTGTCCTTGTCCTTGTCCTTGTCCTTGTCCTTGTCCTTGTCCTTGTGCCAGCACCTTGTCCTTGTCCTTGTCCTTGTCCTTGTCCTTGTCCTTGTCCTTGTCCTTGTGCCAGCACCTTGTCCTCGTCCTTGTCCTCGTCCTTGTCCTTGTCCTTGTCCTTGTCCTTGTCCTTGTCCTTGTCCTTGTCCTTGTCCTTGTCCTTGTCCTTGTCCTTGTCCTTGTCCTCGTCCTTGTCCTCGTCCTTGGCCTTGGCCTTGGCCTTGGCCTTGGCCTTGGCCTTGTCTGGGTCCTTGTCCGGGTCCTTGTCCGGGTCCTTGTCCTTGTCCTTGTCCTTGTCCTTGTCCTTGTCCTTGTCCTTGTCCTTGTCCTTGTCCTTGTCCTCGTCCTTGTCCTCGTCCTTGTCCTTGTCCTTGTCCTTGTCCTTCTCCTTGTCCTTGTCCTTGTCCTTGTCCTTGTCCTTGTCCTTGTCCTTGTCCTTGTGCCAGCACCTTGTACTTGTACTTGTCCTTGTCCTTGTCCTTGTCCTTGTCCTGGTCCTTGTCCTTGTCCTTGTCCTTGTCCTTGTCCTTGTCCTTGTGCCAGCACCTTGTCCTTGTCCTTTTCTTGCTTGATTTTCTTGCGCCAACGGCCGTTGCAATTTGGAAATTAGGGTGTTATTTTTTTTTTGCCCAACGGCCGTCGGAACCTTGAAATTAGGGTGTGATTTTCATGCGCCAACGGCCGTTGGAACCTGTAAATTAGGGTGTGATTTTCATGCGCCAACGGCCGTTGGAACCTGTAAATTAGGGTGTGATTTTCATGCGCCAACGGCCGTTGGAACCTGGAAATTAGGGTGTGATTTTTCTGTCGCCAACGGCCGTTGGAACCTGGAAATTAGGGTGTCATTTTTCTTGCGCCAACGGCCGTTGGAACCTGGAAATTAGGGTGTGATTTTTCTCGCGCCAACGGCCGTTGGAACCTGGAAATTAGGGTGTCATTTTTCTCGCGCCAACGGCCGTTGGAACCTGGAAATTAGGGTGTGATTTTTCTTTCGCCAACGGCCGTTGGAACCTGGAAATTAGGGTGTGATTTTCATGCGCCAACGGCCGTTGGAACCTGTAAATTAGGGTGTGATTTTCATGCGCCAACGGCCGTTGGAACCTGGAAATTAGGGTGTTATTTTTCCGGCGACGGCCGTTGGAACATAGTACTGACCTTCCGGCTATCTGTATGTTTTTTGCATGTGATCAGGGGCGTCCGTCAAGGCAGAGAACGGAGGAAGAGCGGAGGAGGTGGGCTTACAAGATTGAACATGGGGTGGCGGAAAGGCATCTCACAACATTTTTTGAGGACTGGCGCCAACGAGCTCCGGGCACCGACTTATGGTCGGGGATTGTGAAGACCTTTGAGAGGAAGGGGCTGCTGACGACACGTGCTGGAAATGCGAAGCCCAGCATTTTGGACTCCTGGGAGCCAGCGCCATCCTCTCATGTGCACGACAAGAACCTAACTGACAGCATACAGGCGGCGTTTCATCTGCGGCAGAAGTTTCGTCTAGTGCCAGACGATGTCGACATCGTGGGGGGGTCCGCGATTGCGACTCAAGTACGGGTCTTTACGGACAACTTGTGCCAACTCCCGGAACTAATGAGGCATCGGACGGTGACGGTGCGGAATTGTAAGGGGCTCGCGCCGTGGTTCGTGGGGGCCGGCACAAGTCTGACGAAGGCAAAATGTGCCGTGCTGATCTTCCGGTTTGCGTGGCAGGTGCTGGCAGACCAGGAGCCCGATTCTTACAATGCCTGGCTGGAAGAGAATCCAGGGTTTTCTGACAAAATTAAAAAACTGACGGGGGAGGACAGTGACCGTGCCGTGCAGAGGTTCGGATACTTTCGTTCGCCAACGGCCGAGGAAGGGAGGGCCATTCTCCGGACGCACTCCAAGAAGGATATGGCGGCCGCGTGCTCGCAGGATTTGATCACCATGGACTTGAATACGTCCGAGTGGTCAGATGCATCTGACCGTGAGGCAGTACTTGAGCTCACGAACACCGCGTTGGGCTACATGCTCGCGTACGACAAGCCTTTCGTGTTTGCGCAGTTTGCCGTGCTGGACGGCAACCACTACACGCAGATGTTGAAGTCCGTGATTTTTGAGGGCTCAGACGAGCAAGTGAGGACTGCGATAGCTGGCGAGATTGCCGGTAAACAAAAGGGCAAGTACGTGGAGACAACCGAGGAGGCGTTTGATTTGTGGAGGGGGTTGGTGAGGGACGCGGACAAGTTCATGTACACCAATCTGGACGTGCTCAAGGGCTGGGAGGTGGAGGGGGAAGCACTGATCCCGCCCATGAAGGACATGCGGACGCAAAAGGTAAATATAACGGATCGGGTGTGGGAACGTTGTAGGCACTAGATGTGATTTTTGTTCGCCAACGGCCGTTGGAACCTGGAAATTAGTGTGTGATTTTTCTTTCGCCAACGGCCGTTGGAACCTGGAAATTTTGTTGATATTTTTCTTGCGCCAACGGCCGTTGGAACCTGGAAATTCGGTCGACATTTTTCTTGCGCCAACGGCCGTTGGAACCTGGAAATTAGGGTGTGATTTTTCTTGCGCCAACGGCCGTTGGAACCTGGATATTAGGGTGTGATTTTTCTTGCGCCAACGGCCGTTGGAACCTGGAAATTAGTGTGTGATTTTTCTTGCGCCAACGGCCGTTGGAACCTGGAAATTAGGGTGTCATTTTTCTCGCGCCAACGGCCGTTGGAACCTGGAAATTAGTGTGTGATTTTTCTTTCGCCAACGGCCGTTGGAACCTGGAAATTTGGTTGATACTTTTCTTGCGCCAACGGCCGTTGGAACCTGGAAATTCGGTCGACATTTTTCTTGCGCCAACGGCCGTTGGAACCTGGAAATTAGGGTGTGATTTTTCTTGCGCCAACGGCCGTTGGAAACTGGAAATTAGGGTGTGATTTTTGTTCGGGAACGGCCGATCTTCCAAAGTGTAAGGACAAAATGTCAGGTCGTGTGTTGTATGACCGTTTTTTGTCTCAAACACTGATTCACATTTCATGCATGCAGGGGAGAGAGGCGCATCGGAGGGTTGCCCTGATCGGAGGGGGGCTGAATGCAGAAGACGAGGCCGTTTCCAAAAAGTCGAGGGGGACGGCGCTGCTGGAAGTGCACAACTATTTCAAGACGCACATGGAGGAATCCTGGGATAAGCCGGAGGTGCCCCTTCAGGACCAGAAAGAAATATGGAATTTGATTCATGGGGTTTCAAGCAGCACTGAGAAGGCAAGGAAGGACGGGGAGGGGGAGGAGGGTGGTGAGGAGCGGGTTGGAGGGCGATTGAACGAGGGTGGGTTGTCCGAATCGGAGAAAACCCAAGTCTACGACTTCATCTCGGCTGTGAAGGATGAAACGGTCGCTCCGAACGACGACAGTAGATGTGGAATGCCGATTGAGGACAAGCTGGCCAAGGAGCTTGCAGAGTTTCTGGACATCGTGGCAGCGGACAAGCTGGACGGGGAGGGAAGGGTGATGAGGAAGGGGGGGGGATCAAACAGGAAGGGTGGAGGAGTCTAGCCCGCTTTCGATTCTGGCCGTCTATCATGGCAACCGTGAAGGCCAAACACGTTCCTCCTCAGTGCTTGTATGACCTGACATACATGGCCAAGATCTTCTGCGAGGTGATGGTCCAGCTTTTCATGATCTACAACCGCGATTTGGGGAAATACCCCGAACCACGCGACCTCGGCTGGTTGCCGATGCAGCCTTCGGAATCCGACAGCGCCCTTCAGAGGGTGGCCGATACGGTCGCTGTAGCTGCCAAGAGACTAAGGGCGGTTATCAGGCCAACGGGGAGGGACGATTCCACCTTCCCACTTGCACTGCTGGAGAGGACGGATTTTGGGACGACCCACAAGGAGGAAACGAAATGGTGGGTCCTGATTGCGCCCGAACCCCCAACCGAACAGGCTGTGGTGCCCCAACCCGTACAGCCTGTGGCGGGGGCTGTGGTGGTGACGGGGGCTGTGCCGGAGGAAGGCCAAGCCGAACATGCCGAGGCAGAGGACGTCCAGTCGGGTCGCCAAAAAAAGGTGGGGGAGAAGCGGGAACCCCCGCGGAAGTTTGGGTCGGAGGAGCTGGCATCCGAAATCGAGCAGCAGGGCCCGTGGATTTCTAAGAAAATTTACGGGTCTGACGGGGAAACGACCTGTGAGTTCATGATGAAGACTTTCGCGTGGGAGAAAAGCGATGGGCCGACACGGTTGGCTCAAGTGGTACTTAATGCAATGGAGGGGTTCGAATTTGTTGTGAAGAGGAAGGGGGGGTGAACCAGCCGGATATCAAGAATGGGATATGGCTGCTGAATTTGGAACACCACGCGAAGCTGTGGAATGATGAGGAATTGTTGAAGGGTCGAACGGGTGCGTGGGTGGAGAAAAGGGACTGGAAGGCGGCGAAGGATTGTGGAGATTTCAATGGTGTGAAGGACGCCTGGTCGTCGTACCTAGGCGATTTCACGGGATTCTTCAACCCACCCGTGATCTTCATTGGGTCAAAGGAGCAGGTGGATGGGTTTAAGGTCCTTCTGAAGGTACTTGGGAAGCGGCCTGAGGGGGAGGATATTTCCAATCCCAACGGCCGTTCGGGCAAGGAAATTGCGGGTGCAGCCCAGAAGCGTCCGCTGGAGACGGCAGGCGCTGGCACCAAAAAGAAACGCCGGAAGCGCGCCGCCTCGGAGACCCCCTCGGCCGAAGACGTCTCAATGGGGGATGATGAGGATGTCGGGTCACATGGGGGTGATGATGGGGAGGAGGTTGGTGATGATGGTGCCGGCGATGATGAGGGGGGCGGGAATGAGGGTGGTGATAAGGGGGGCGGGTCGAAGGACGGAGAGGGGGGGGTTCGAAGGGCGGAGAGGGGGGCGGGTCGAAGGGCGGAGAGGGGGGGGGTCGAAGGACGGAGAGGGGGGCGGGTCAAAGGGCGGAGAGGGGGGCGGGTCGAAGGGCGGAGAGGGGGGGGGTCGAAGGACGGAGAGGGGGGCGGGTCGAAGGGCGGAGAGGGGGGGGGTCGAAGGGCGGAGAGGGGGGGGGTCGAAGGACGGAGAGGGGGGCGGGTCGAAGGGCGGAGAGGGGGGCGGGTCAAAGGGCGGAGAGGGGGGCGGAGAGAAGGGCGGAGAGGGGGGCGGGTCGACCGGCGCATCGGGGGAAGGGGGGAAGGAGGGGGGGGAGGGGAGGGAGGCTCGAAGGGGAATTCGGGGGCGTCTGGGGGGGGATGTTGGGGCGTGCCGTCGACTACTGCAAAAAGCTCCTTTCGCCTGGCGGGCACGTTCGATCAAGAGCAACGGCTAGTCATCTGTCAAAGGGTAAGTTAATCTGAGTGAATATGGTCGGTTAAATTATGATGTTTGCATATTCCCAAGTTTGATTTGCGATTGTAATGATAACTAATTGCGCCGCTCGTCATTGCTTGTCCCACCCACAGGTGACGAGTCTGAAGAGGAGCCGCCAAAGGATGACGCGCATGGCGGCCCACCCAAAGGGTTTGAGGAAGATTCGGAAGAATCGGAAGAATCGGAACCTGAGGAGGAAGCGCCACAAAGACGTGTCACAGTTACCGCAACCCAGCCCAAGCCACTAGACAAGAAAGTGCCACCACCAAGTTGGCAGACGTGGATGGAGAATCTGGAAGGTGGGGGGGGGGGAAACGGGTCGTGCCCCGCTCGCCTGTTGGATGTCCGGTTTCGGTATTGTGCAAGCACGGCGGTGAATTTTGCCAGTATCGGAAGAACCAATCCCAGCGCCTTGATACGTTGTGGAAGCCCACGTGGGCTGCTGATTCGGTGGCTAAACTCAATGCAGACCCAATGAAGCTGGCACACATGCCTGATTTCCACGTCGACACGTTCCTGGTGCATGGAGTCGTTCGAAAGGTGGATAAAACGGGCGTGTGGTACGTTAAATTTTGGGCAGAAGGGTGTGACGAAAAGGGAATCTGGATTAATGGGGAGCAGGGGACGATGCCCGCGGCAATTTTCAAGGTACAACAAGACGAGATGCGGAACTGTTTCAAGCCACCTGAGGGAACGTATTTGGAGTGGTGGATGGACAAGGGGTACCTGGCGACCAGATCTTCCCCAGCGACCAGATCTTCCCCACGACTCCAAGAGAAGGGGGGAGACCAAGCCGCAGGGCAGGGCAAACGAAAACCTCAAGGGAAGGCTGGCGCAGATGTGCGGGAGGGGGGTGTAAAGAAGCCCAGCGGACGGGGTGTAAAGAAACGCCTGTTAGTAGGTAGTTAGATAGCTTGATCTGAACTCGTGTACATTTGTAAAGATCGATCTGTACATCTGTCTCCAGAGCATTCACTTGAATATTCAAAGTTCAAGTGGGAATTACTGGTTGGGTTGTGCACAGGCTTGTGCACAATTTTGGCAATAATTATAATTCGTTCTATAAATAGAACTAGCGGGGTCGTGGAGAGGGTTGTGCAATTGTAAATAATCTACAACTTGTCTCACTTGCTTACCCTCCGAGTGCATGACACTATGACAAAAACAGCCAATTTTACCCCGACTTGAATAAATTTTAATAAATGTTAATAAATTTTAATAAATTTAAGCAATCTAGTAATGAAAAGTGCACGCGGAAAGCGCACCAGTGACCAAATTGCATGAAATGGTAATGATTTCATGTGGAAACGCATTCACAATGAGCATCAATTGTCATGTATTTGTTGAAATGGCGTCTCCTCAAGTAATAAAATTTGGCATGGGTATTGTAGATTGATTGTGGGCCCCCCCAATAATGTGGGAAACATAGGGCAAATCAGCGTACAAATCCTCATTAATAATGTGCAAATTAACTAATTTATTAAGGCAACACACATGAGGCGGTCTCGCAAGATGACCAGTTTGCACTGGCCTATTCTTTATATACTTGTTCACTGTGCTATGCCAGGCGTGAGCAGCCTCGGCTGATATGCTCAGGATTAACACCCCTGTATATGGTTAAACTAGTCTGTACAGCGTCCAGATCCTATACATGCAGCAGGTCTGCTATACAGGCACAGTGACCACAGAGTACAGTCCACACAGTGATTATTGCATCTGCATCCAATAGTAGTCCAAGACTAAGCCTGCAGTACCTCAGAACACAGTTTAAGGTTCCTTGTCGCGTCCCTAGACTGTGCATGGGACTGCGAAAGATCTAGCCAAAGCGTATAGAATACCATTCAGCCCCCTGCCCGGCACGATATGCACGGGAAACAAATGCACGCTTTTCACGTAGCTGCTCAACGGGCTGAATTAATTAATTAATAGACAAGTGACTGCGTCACGTGAGCATAAGTCCTCAGTCACTGGGAGGGGAACATGGGATGGAATGGATGGTGTAAGCTATCTAGGTCCTGGCGAACGGCATCCCTGGTCGCAACTACCTCTCTCTGCTGCTGGACGCCAACGCCACGCTACCACCGGGTACTGGCGGATGTCAGCACGCCCCCAACGGTACGGTCTCCAATGCCAACACTGAACTTTTTGCTGATTTGCTTACGACATGAGATTTGGTCACTGCCAACACCCGCTTTCCACATAGTCCAGATGCTTTGGTCACACACACCTCGCCAACTGGCACTGAACGCTGCATTGACTATGTTGTAATGCGCAAGCGTCATCAAGGATCTGTACTAGCTGCTCGCTCGCATGTGATCCCCCTGGTGCGCTCCGATCATCGCATCGTCACCGCCCGCATCCGCCTGCGATTCCCCTCGCCCTTTCGTAAGCACGTGGCACCACCTGATTTGCGCACACTCCAGTTGCTTGAGAAATCTGACGACGCTCTGGAGGACTTCCCTGAAAAACGCGCCCACAAGCGCGCGGCAGAGGCGTTCGTCGACGCGCTGGACATCCCGGCCAGCCATGCCCAGCTGTTCGCTGCCGGCCCGGCATCGGCCCTTCGGCACCTCGCTGACAAGCTGCATGCCCGCGGCCGGGGCCCTGCTTCCCCCCCGCCGCCCGCCCCGCTTCACCAGCCTGCACCGGCTCCCCGCCGTCATCCAGGCCCGGCAAGCCCTGCGCGACAACAGCGACCCCGCCGCTACGCCCGCCTCAAAGCCGATTACCACTCGGCCATCCGCCCGCCGCAGGCGACCAAGGAGCAGGAGGACCTTCATGTCCGCGAGTACTTCGCCCACCTCAAGGACCAGCACGGCAAGTACGCCTGGACCCGCCTGCGTCACGCCCAACGGCCCGCCGGCGGCGCGCAGCCGGCGCCGCGGACGCTCTCTGGCTCACCGCAGCAGCAGCTCGACAAGTGGTATTCCTCCCAGTCCCGGCTGCTCGGCGCCCCCCCGCCGCCTCCGCCGCTTGGCCCTCTGGCGGCCGCACGCCTGGCAGTAGCGCCTGCGGACGTCCCTGCGCCGCCCACGCCGCCCGCCGCTGAGCAGGACTACACGTACCCAGCCCTGACGGAACCCCTGGCCGACCCCAACCAGCTCCCGCCGTTCACCGAGCTCGAGCTGTCAGAGCACCGCCGCCAAGCAACTCCGCTTCTATGCCGCCGTTGGACCTGACCAGCTCCCAGCCCCGGTGATTAAGCTGACGGCGCTCACGGGGTTCCTGCTTGACGTCTGCAACCGGATCCTGCTTGCCGACGCGCCGCCGATTCCTGAGTCACTGGCAGCACAGCTACCGTATTATGCTGTACAAAAACAAAGGTTCCCCTGACCACCCCGCCAACTACAGAGGAGTCTGCATCCAGAGCGCCGCACTAAAGTTGTTCATGCGCATGATCCTCAACCGCCTTCGTTCTGCTCTCGGGCTGTTTTTTTTTAGTATGTTAAAATCCAGGGTTTATATTTTGAATAAACCCTTGAATCTTTATTTCTGCTTTATTTCTTGTTGTTTCGTCATAAACTGTTACGCTAACTATGTGAGAAGGAACAAGGGATTAATGTGTGATTGTTCCCCATGCTTACCACACATGGATTGCCCCATTCAACACCACATACACTTGCCGTCCAGGTTTTACATCTCGGCTCGGGTATATAGCGTCAAATGTGGGCGAGCTGCAACTTCTGATTTGCTGCTCAAATAATGCTTGATTTGAGGACCAGTGCCGCACTTGGAGCCAGTTCTTATGTAATGCACTATTCATGACTCCAATATGGTATAAAAGCAATCATGTAACTGACACCATGGCACAGGTACAGGGGTCACCCGCAGTATCGCAACAAGAATCGCAACTCAAAAAAAAAAAATTTATCATCCACTTCGATTAAGGGCAGGTATGGGCACACCATGGCACCTTCACTTTTCAAAAGTGATGTTTGGATGAAAAATGGGAGCGTGCTCGAGTATCGCAACACCTAGTTCCGCAACTGAAAACCCACCAATTCTAGAGTTCCGCAATGCAACAGAATCGCAACAAACCTGGCAAGTATACCAAAAGTACGCCGTACACGTGCGCCGGAAGGAATAAATTGTCGCCAATCGGCGTGCAGGATCCGATATGTACTTGCAATAGTTACCGCCGTTGACGATTGATTGGCCGCGCGGTGTTCAGTTCAGTTCAGTGGGATTCATCGCGCGGAAGTCAGTGCAATAATGAAAAAAAACAAAGTGTGCCGCCTCTTCATTGAATAATCAACGACCTATAATTAGTCTACAACCACTAACCTTTCGTTATCAAACAGTTCCCTAATCATCACGCGCGTCATCGTCTCGTCATTGCGCGTCATTACCCCGTCATTGTCCCGCCGACATTACACAGCTATGGTCTTGAGGTATAGTCGGCGCCGTGGCATGTTAAAAAACTGCGTTGTTTCATTCACAGTGTGGTTTCATTATGTCGCTCTTTCGAACGGGGATGCATTAGGCAACAATACTGGACAGATTCTGAAAGAGGGTGTGTTTGTGAAGTGGGGATGGCAGCGGCCCAGCATTTGCTGGCCGTGCGGGTGCAACTTTGAGGCGACTACATATATCGCCCTGAACCGTCTTTGTTAAAGCGGTGAGACAGTCCAGTGTTACAGTCCGGCCGCAGGCCGGGCAAGGGAAATGCTGTGTTCACCATGATGCTGCGGGCCGAGGATGGGTGGCTGCATGGAAACGTGAATGCTTGCATCGAATGGATGGCGGTGTCTGCATGCATGGATTGCACGTGAATGTTCGCAGGATGGGTGGTAATTGCATGGATGCTCGCAGGATGGGTGCTAATTACACGAATCGATATTGCATTAATGCTTGCAGGGATGGATGGTGTTTGCATGCGTGGATACGTGAATGCTTGCAGGGATGGATGGTGTTTGCATGCATGGATACGTGAATGCTTGCAGGGATGGGTGGTGTTTGCATGCATGGATACGTAAATGCTTGCAGGGATGGATGGTGTTTGCATGCATGAATGTGTGAATGCTTGCATGGGTGGATGGTGTTTGCATGCATGGATGGGTGGTGTTTGCATGCATGGATACCTGAAAGCTTGGGGTGGATGGTGTTTGCATGCATGGATACGTGAATGCTTGCATGGGTGGATGGTGTTTGCATGCATGGATGCGTGAATGCTTGCACGGATGGGTGGTGTTTGCATGCATGGATACGTGAATGCTTGCCTGGGTGGATGGTGTTTGCATGCATGGATACGTGAATGCTTGCACGGATGGGTGGTGTTTGCATGCATGGATACGTGAATGCTAGCATGGATGGATGGTGTTTGCATGCATGAATGTGTGAATGCTTGGGGTGGATGGTGTTTGCATGCATGGATACGTGAATGCTTGCGTGGATGGATGGTGTTTGCATGCATGGATGCGTGAATGCTTGCAGGGATGGAAGTGATTGCATGCATGGATACGCGAATGCATGCATGAATGCGACCGAGGACAGTGTAAGCACCTTTTAGGGATTAATATAGTGGTGAATATGGGCAGGCCCCCTGACCCATGTGAGTTATACATGTATTCAAGGAGACAACGATTCCAGTCCATGGCAGGATATATAAAGGATACCAACCCCAAGTCGGTGGGGGTATGCATGTGACCCAATTCAGTACAAGTGTAATAACAGTGATTCGGGCCGTGGTGTCAGCAACCCTGTCACTCAAGGTTACATTATAGATACTCATTCCATCTCCGCCTCCACATCATTGAGGATGTAATATACGCGACAACTATTAATGTTCGCATGGCGGTCACGCGACGCCTGATCAACGCGTAGCGTCTGCGTGTCGTAATTTAATTTTTTAATATTAATGCACAGTCACCATTTTACCGCGTGCTGGCCTGCACTTAGCCCTTGGATGACCAGTGTGTAACTCTACCCCTAATTATGGCTGGTTGCACCTTGCATGATAATGTCCAGAAACCAGCCTGATAACAATCTAGTGTCCATACTGGGACCAAAGCACACGCATATAGGGAGTTACTTCGGGGTCATGTCATTAGTCATGTTGCAATGTCCTATATGTCCTATGGGTGCTAAATACAGCACTAATCTCAGGGGGGTGCACGGGTGCGATAAAAAAGACACTTACAATGCAATGTTAAGTGATAATGCAATATTGGACGTCTTCACAAACCAAGGCCCAAATGCACACGTAGCAAGGGGGTGCAAGGGGCGGTGTTACCCATGCATCCAGAACATGAGAAATGACCTCCATTTGCATGCCTAGGATGAAAATATACAAACACTGCATCGAACTTCTTTTCTACGTCAGCAAGGCACTGGGGCCTCCATAGATGTTGCACGGACTGCACAACTGCACAGGCGTCCTTTACTAGCAAAGCCAAAAGGCTGACAAAAAACTGGCCATGATACCATCTTTCCTGAAGAATTTAGGCAATAGAAACCATCGTGCTACCATCTACAACTCCTTTAGATGTTAAATCAATCGTCATTCTAGAAAATTAGGTACAGACGCAGCTAATCATGAACAAAACTGATGAAAATCTTACGACGACGGTTGTACAAAACCACAACCACAAACTAGTACACAGGAGTAGTAAGTTAGCGAACTTAACACCACAAACCTTCAACAACGTGTCCGAGATTACTTACCGAATGATATAACGACTTTACCTTGTTGACGGTATCCGCAGGTACACTAAACTGCGCCATGCCGAAACCGCAAAAAGAAGGCTAGCGGAAAGCTAGCAATCTCATGACATAAAGGCAATCTCATCACGGCGTCGAGACTTTCCTGGCCCTGAACGATGATGAAATACGCGAAATACATCATACGAAAACTACTGGTTGCGAAAATTTCAATGATACAGAAGCTAATAACAAGTGCTGCCTTTCATCGTCACCCCCGTGATGATTAACGCGTGTAGACGCAGTAAAAACCAGCCCGAGATAATGTGCGCATCATTAGATGTTGCGCGACTGCGGCTACAGCATTTTTCTGACGCCGCTCATTTCAGTTCGGTTGATTCTTCGCGCCGGTCAGCCAAGGAGTGACATACTTCACGTCGAAGAGTATCTTTAGTTGCGATACCACGCGTTTGCCGTTTCGCAACTTTTCGTCCAAATCGGTCCTCGCAAGAATCGCAACAAAACTGTTTTTTGGTCCTCCTGGAAAGTTGCGTAGTTGCGATTCTTGTTGCGATACTGCGGGTGACCCCTGTATGAGGCGTCTTGATGATCAACATGTGGAACAGTAACACTTCATTGACAGGCTGGCTTCAATTCCGTGCTTGCTATCATAATTGTTAACTAGTGCCATAGTAGCCTGATAGCAAGATCGCGGCTCCGCGGAAGGTGACCACCAATTGCATTCACCAGCATTTACATATGCTCATCTTGGCAGTTCGTGCACTGAGCTACGACATATGCACAAATTAGCAGTCGGTCATTGCAATGTGTTATTGCTATTAAATGTTAATGAACATTGCAAATGCCTCTGGACACCATGTGCATGTCATGTGGCCATGCATGACGCATGCCACATTATGACGCCACATGTGCCACCCATGCATCGAGCATAGCACACTCCATGCTCAAATTTTCCACGCATGCCAACCTTTCGCATATGCCCCACACGACAGCCATCCATGTGCACCGGATCAACAAGTTAACCATAGACATGATGTGCAATGTTTATGTAGTAACCCCAAGCGTCACGCACACCTGCATTTTAAAATCCTATTTACTAATTTCGCAATGTGGAGTATCCCGCACTATCCAAGGCATCGCGGAGTACCCCGCCAATCCAAAACAACCGGAATCACTAACCACCAATCCCAGCGAGCGAGCGAAGCGAGCGAGCACCGTACGGCGAGCGAGCGAAGCGAGCGAGCACCCTACGGCGAGCGAGCGAAGCGAGCAAGCACCGTACTGCGCACCAATCCGCGAGCGAAGCAAGCACCGTACTATTCCAGCGGGCAGCGGGCAGCGGGCAGCGGGCAGCGGGCACACTAGTGCAGCGGGCTGCTGGCTGCGGGCAGCGGGCAGCGGGCAGCGCGCAGCGGGCAGCGGGCAGCGGGCAGCGGGCTGCGGGCAGCGGGCAGCGGGCAGCGGGCAGCGGGCAGCGGGCAGCGCGCAGCGGGCAGCGGGCAGCGGGCAGCGGGCAGCGGGCAGCGGGCAGCGGGCAGCGGGCTGCGCGCAGCGGGCAGCGGGCAGCGGGCAGCGGGCTGCGGGCTGCGGGCAGCGGGCAGCGGGCAGCGGCCCGGCGAAGTACTGCCAAAAAAAGGGACCCTGTTTTGGGCTGGGCGAAGCCAGCGGGTGCCACTAGTGCTATTATAAGACAGACCACAATGGCCACCGAGCAGCCCACCCATGCCGTAATGCCATCCCGTCATGTCACGGCATGCCACACACCAAGCATAATACACGCCATGCAATGAAGCATCTCGACCACCCTACACTCCCGGCTGGCCCATGCCGCCCACGCCACCCGCGCCACACAAGGCAAGACAATGTATTCAGTCATCATCCATGCTGTCGTTCTCCTCGTCGCTGGGCTGGCTGGCCTCCTCCACATCCTCCTCGCCCAAGTCACTGTCCTCCAAATCTGCAGCAATGTAGGAGTGACGCGTGGCAGTTGCCGCCCGCCTCAACTGCTTCCTCCCTCCTCCGAGGGGTGCCGCACGACTTGTGCCAGCTGCCGGGTGCGCTGGCGGCTGCCCGCGCCTCCCACGAGTCTGCACGCCCCTACCGCCTCGTGTAGAAGGCTCCGCATGTGCGGATGCATCCTCCTCGGCCACGTCAGGCTCAGCCCCTGCAGTCTGCCCAGCCGAGCCCTGCAGCTTCAGGTCCCCCGCTGCAAGAATGCCCTCCTCAAGCTGTGGGATAACGATCCCAGGGCACGACAAGTCCGTGCTTCTGCAGCAGACTCAGTGACCACGAATTGGCTGCGCTCCTCCTGCTTTTGCAAGCCAAGGTACTTTTCTCTGGCTGCACACCAGACTCGGAAATCCCGGACTGAGGTGCCGACTGGTCCCATGCAATCCTTTTGGCAGCATGTGCGAATAAGGCTCATGTCAGCGACGATGACGCTGTCCACCAGTTTCTCCGACCGCACCGTGGCGATGCTCTTTCTCCCTGCTTGCCTGCGTTCGCTACCAAGGCAGCCAGCTGCCCCCGGCTGGTTAGAATCCGTGCCGAGGGAGCCAACATTGGTGACGCACACGCTACCATCCCTGTCGACAAAGGCTGCTGTCCTGCCGCCGGGGGTGGCTGACCTCGAACAAGAAGACGCCATTTTCAACGCATGGTGCGCAGCTGTCAACTGAACGTGGACCTGTCCACATGACCGACTGATAGAGAAACTAGTAGTCAATGCACAACTCCTACAGAAGACTGAGCTCATTTCCACACATTTACATCAGTTCATCCTCGTAATGCATTACTACCTCGTAACACATTCACAAGCAGTTAGTCGACAGTGGCAAAATGCAGTTGCCGCGGAAGTACGCAGAATGGGACAAGCCAACCTGGCAGTGAAGTGTCATGCATAATAGGTACGCGGGAAGCACCTGAGTTAGACGGGAAGTCGAGTTGGTCGGCGAGCTGACAGGTTGTTCACCGACTTGCAGGCACCAAATTACGAGATGGTCAATTGCCAACCGAGATGTCAAGTTGTCAAACTGAGATGTCAAGTTGACAACCGAAGTGCCTCCTGAACTGTCAACTAAAAGTCTAAAGCCGCAATCGACAGTACTACAAGTTGACAGTTCAGAAGGTAGGCAATTGCGCAAAACCGGCCTACCTTCTGAACTGTCAACTAAAAGTCTAAATCTATTGTGGCTTTAGACTTTTAGTTGACAGTTCAGAAGGTAGGCAATTGCGCAAAACCGGCCTACCTTCTGAACTGTCAACTTGTAGTACTGTCGTCGATTGCGGCTTTAGACTTTTAGTTGACAGTTCAGGAGGCACTTCGGTTGTCAACTTGACATCTCGTTTGACAACTTGACATCTCGTTTGACAACTTGACATCTCGGTTGGCAATTGAAACAGGTTTGCTCAACGGAGGCTGTGAGCGCGGGAGTTCAACTTTATTTGTGCCCGCAAGTCGCAAAGCGCATTGATCAACCGGCTCTGACTATGATCAGTAACAATTACGTGAGGTTTCTCCCATGCCTACTGCCGACGATGCATTGGACGATGCTAACTGTGAGGCTGGTATCGCAGAGTGCCATGTAGCCTCCGCAAATGGCAATGACCCTAAGTTTCTCAAGGGCGCTACCTGCGAATGCTCCGGAAAGTGCGGGAGAAAGGCGCATGCTGCATGCACGTTTTTGCTGTCACCGAACCCTACCGGTACTAACAGCAGTGGACAGACTGTTTGGAAATGTGTGCAGTGCACGGTGCCCGATGCTCAGTTACCAGGAGATGCCCCAGACGATGCCATGGCTGCCTTTGCTAACAGGTTTAGGCTGCGTCCCAACGACCCCACCTCACGGCAGCTAGAGGTGGATTTCGGAGCAGGGTCCTTACCAGGAATTACGCATCCGGGAACGGCTGCGACATCTGGGGTCACACAGGAAACGCCGCAGAGCCACTAATTGCCGGAAGTCTCAGGGCTGGCGAACGGCGATGTGCAGCCGTCCGGTGAAGTGCAGCAAACGACGCTGAGCAACGCGACGGCGGAAGGAGTTCCTATCACTGTAGGAGTTCCTGTTGAAACTCCTTTGGTTTCTCAGACTGAGGGCACCTCGCCGGTCGAGTTTGCTCCTGGCGGCTCGTTATACCACTGGCCAGGTGTGTTTGAAGGAAAACTGTTTCTGTGACATGTATTTGGATTTGCTTGGTTGACAATGCTATAGACTGTGTGTACAGTAGTGCTCTACAGTCTACACTGTGTGTATATAAAACCCTGCACGGCTTGGCACTATAAAATATAAAATTTCACTCGTGGGGCGTTGCAAAGCGGTACTGGCTGCGGGCTACGCTATGCTAGCTGAGTTTGCACGCCCCCGCGAGGGAATCTGTTTCTCTTGGTAGGAAGGCACTCCAATTGAACTTAACTTCAGCCACCTAGACTATGGCTTGCTTGTCAATGGTTGTGATTCAATGGGAATGGTAGCTGACTAGTGCTTGCGTTTTTATGTAAATTGCAATATTGCTTGTCTTCCCATACCGCGACTTTTGCAGGGAACGGTCTCCTGGACAAATGCTGCTGGACAATTTTGTCAAGTCAGTGTGGGTGACGTGGTCGCCCCACACAGCTACGTGTCAGACCAAGCGTGCTGCGTGGTTATTGTGCACCCAAATGCCGGTTTCGTGCTGGCACCTACAAACTGCAGGGTCGGGCAAGACAATCGATCATGCAGTCGGGTGCGTCAGCATTGTGACGAGAATACGCTGCGACTTTGGCATGAATTCTATTACCTGCGCTGCACCGCCACTGATGAGCCTCCATGCACACCATTCGTGAGGCGCGGGAGCAAATCAGTCATGAAGGTTACCGGTGGGCTCCAAGTCTTGTCGGTCCAGCAGTGCCACAACGCACTGCACAATCTCACCGCAACAGCGGCTTTGGCCCATGCGGTGAGCTCCATTACCCCTGGCCAACCAACTCCGGCGATCACGGCCATGCCGGCCACAGAAACAGAGAGCCAGCGAGCCAAGGTCATCGAACCGAGTGCGCCCACGGCAGAGCCTACGGCAGCGACCCGGACCAGGGCTGGAGGCGCACCCAAGGCAGCGGCAACCACGGCAGCGGGATCCAAGGGAGCCAGGTCCAAAGCTGCACCCGCGCCCATGCAAGGCAGCGGCAAGCACGGCAACAAGACAAAAGAGGAAGGTGGCACCTTCTGCTGACAAGGAAAACATTCGACCAACATCCAATGGCCAAGCTAAGGGCATATCCAGGGCAGCTAAAGGCAGGGTTGCTGTGGTGTCTGTGGATGACGATGAGGATTGGATTGGTCATGGTGCGGACATGATGATTACAGACACCGACGATGAAACCATGCTTGCACACCAGGAAGCACAGCCACTGGCGACCAGGCAAAGCGTGCAGCGCGCATCTGACAACAAGCTGCAGCAGTACACTAAGGAGCTGGAAAATGCAGCTGGAGAGCGGCGCAAGATGGAGGAAGAGCGGCGCAAGATGGAGGAAGAGCGGCGCAAGTTGGAGCAAGAGCGGCGCAAGTTGGAGGAAGAGTACGTGGCACAGCTACGTAAGCGCGGGGAGGAGTCGCAGCAGCCGCAGTCGCTGTCGTGGCAGCAGCCGCAGTCGCTGCCGTCGCAGCAGCCGCAGTCGCTGCCGTCGCAGCAGCCGCAGTCGCTGCCGTCACTGCCGTGGCCACTGCTGCAACGGCAGCAGCCTCTGCCGCCACCACCATCACCACAGCCATCGCAAACAAGTCAGCCGATCCTGCAGCAGCTGTTGGACATGTTGGAGCCGCAGCCGCACTTGCAGCCGGTGCCACCCCCGCCGCCACCGCCTCCGCCACAGCAGCCACAACCGCAGCTGCAGCCGCAAACGAGGTTGCAGTTTTTGCAACAGATGTGGCATCTAGTGGAGCAGCAGCCGCGGGAGCAGCAGCAGCAGTTCCTGCAGCAGATGTTGCAGCCTGTTCAGCCGCAGTTGCAGCGAAACTATGGGTTGCTGGGCATCGGCATGGGCGATACATCAGCAGTCAGAAGCATGAGCGACCGCGGTGTTCTCAACCATTCAGGCATGGCAGCTGACCATGGCCGTACAGCTAGCCATGCACCGGCTGGCAGACACGATGGATCGCTTTGCATGCCTCCTAGTACCTAACAGCCGTACTGAGTCCCATGGCGCTCTGCCACTGTCGGCGTACCATGGCAATGCCAGCGCGGGGCGCGGGTTGCCGTACCAGTTCAACGGCAGCATCTATGGGCAACCTAGCGGGTGTCACATGCAATAGTAGGTGCTGCCATCCTTTTGTTAGTGGCTGACCAGTGACCAAGGAGTTGGTTGGAGACCCATCTAGGGTCCACATGGGTCCTCAGAGATAGAGGATCTTGTACAGATTACTACAATATACTTTATTGTAGTATTGGGCCAATGGCTGTACTTCACTAGTACTCGCCAATGGGATAACGCCACGTAGAATGTGTGGACGTCTCCCAGGCCTCCACGTCACCGGCTGGTCAAGGGCCGGTGTAGTCCTATCAAGAGGACTGAGCCGACTATCGGCCCATCATGTATGCGCATCTGCCTTGGTACCTCCTAGAGGATTCTAGAAGTATCTAACACGCGGCATGCACTAAACTACATGGAATGCATGTCCACGTAGGATATTCAGCAAGACTGATGAAGGTGCCAAGCGCAACAGGTTCTTATGCGCAAAGGAGACGAATTATGCAACAACGACAATAACGTATGAGAACAATAAACACAACGTTCATTTCATGCTTTCTGATTTACATCGCATTCCATTTATTTGCAACTTGTATTCGTTTCGATGTCTTCGGACAACCGAGGGCAGTTTCCGTTAAAGCCTAGCCCGAGTGAGCATAGGCTTTGCCGAATTACTGTTGGCTCTGGCCCCGGTGAGCACAGGGACAACAGGACTAAACTTCGAGCCAGCGACCATGAGTACGTTATGGCTAGACGGAGTTTAGAAGGCTCGGAATCTGACTCGGACAGCCTTCATCTAATTCGGTTTCGATTCTTCATCAAGTTGATGTGCTGTAACCAGTTTACATCAGCCGGTTCAGGCGTAGGGTGTATAAACTGGTTGATAGCACATGGTTGAAGAGATTTTCCCTTCTGAGCGGAATCTTTTTCAGCCTCGATTTGGATCCAAGCTGTTGGAATGTCAACGCAAGCCATCGAACCGTCAAGAACGGTTTGAATTGCGGTTTGTATTGCTTTGGTTTCGGCGGCCTGCATGCCTTTTGTCGACCATGCTCGCCGTCAGGCTGAATTGGATATCATGCTGCTTTGGATACTTACGAGTATCATGCATCATAAAAGGAAGTTGCTTTGTGTTTTGCAAAGGCGGTTGAGTGATGAACGATTGGATTTCAGCATCATGCCTGGTTTCTCGGCAACATAAAGCGACGCTGTCTTTATTTCAACGAGCTTTTTTGCTATGGTAACGGATGTTTTCTGCATGTTACTAATTGGCTCTTTTTCTTTTGGAAAGGCCGTGTGTGCTGTAAAGAGCTGGTTGGAAACCGTGGGGAAGGCTGGACATGTGCCTCAGGTGTGCCATGTTTTGTCTTTCCACCATGCAGGAAACAAGCCATGACAACACAAGTACACGCCCAGTGACGTGATGCTTATACGTAAGAAGCTGGAATATCCAAGCTGGAGCAAAGCCTGATTGAGATGCCAGCTGTGCCCCGGCCGTTGAGCACGGCGGTATTAAAATCCCGTCATTGTCTAGGGCCCCTGGGGAGGTTCCTAGTACATGGACATATGTGCCCTGTGAGCATGTATATGATGGGATGGAACCCCTGGCAGTGAAGGCCTGCCAAGGCATAGCCCCCCACAAGAGGCTCGTTCCATTAATTAACGCGGATTAATGATCCTCTCTGTTTATATAACCCCTACAGCGTCCTCATGGACGTTGATGAGAGTGGTTTCATGGCAGATGAGGGCTGCCAGGTGGTAGGGGCTCCAGCAGTAACCCCTACTGACCGTAAAGCTGCCCCGGTGAGCAGCAGTAAAAGTGCCCCTGTTTGTGGCATTCCTATCCATGCCTGGAATAAAAAGAGTACCCCAGAGGGAACTCTTTCTGTAAACAACACATGTGGATCTGCTCGTGTTTGAAGATAGATGCCACACAGTGTTGTCAATGCAGGTGCCCAAGTGAGCAACATATCTGTGAACAATACATGTGGTGCAGCTCCTGGTTGCAGCCAAGCACCCATTGATATTGTTAACAGTCAAGCTCCTCAGAGCAATAATCCTTGTTATATTGATAATAAAAACTTGGACTCTTGCTCTACCAGGAACGTGGATGCCCGTCCATGTCCTGAAGAGCCATCACCTAATGATTGATCTTAGGATTTTGGCTAACTCTGATCTGCCTTTCCTAAGGATTGTGGGTCGTGAAGATCATCAAGCCCAAGGCAAGGTTGACAGATATATACAGGAGCTTAAGAAGTTGGTAATGTCTGGGGATTATCCTGAGATGTTTAAACCAACTTTTGCTGTCAGGTGTTTGGGTGCTGCAAGGTGGCCTCTACCCTGATGACATAATGCAGGCATGGAGTAAGCAGAGGTGGGCACAGTATGCTCATCTCTGTGAAAAGGATAAACAGAGAGGAGAATCATTAAAATTTGAGGTGGGAGACCAGGTGATCTTCCACAAAGAAAATGCTCCTGGTAAACGTGGTTATTGGCAGGGTCCAGGGACCATAACCTCAGTTGACCTGGAGATGAAAACTGCTGATGTGGTCTGGAATGGGACCACTTATCATCTGGCTTGGAATAGATTGAAGAGAGATCCAATGAACGTTCAAGAAAATCCCCTGGAAAATATGGCCCCTGAAGAGGCACTTGGATCTCCCAATCTTTCCTGTCCACCTTTGGCCAGTGAACAGGCTGGACTCCAACTACCAGAAAGGGCGGCCTCCCATCAACTGGAGCCTACTACTCAGCAAGCTCAGCCTAAGACATTGACTGGGATATCACAGGATGATATGGATGAAGCTGACTTGTTGGATAATAGGGTGTCTGATCAGCACCGGAAGCTCCGGCCGTTGGAACATGGGCTTGAGACCCCTGGGCAGGTGGATAACATATTTCAGTCTGAACAGCCAAAGCTTGGATCCAATTACCCTGGTAATAAGCCATTGCCCTTGGAGACTGATGGGATTCCAGCCCAAGGAAGACAAGCTGAGGAGGGGTTGTCCAGGTTGAACACTCAGCTCGGCAAGAGAGGCAATCCTCAAGAGCTTCGGGATATTGTAAAGAAGCTCAAGCCCTCACTAAAGATTGCCAAAATAACTTCTCTTCCAGAGAAGGGCATGGACCTTGATGGCTTTGATGTGGATACCAAAGCAGAGGTCTCTGTCACCTCGCCCTTTAATGCTTTGCTGGATAAGTATTCCCTTGAACCCAGTCCATGGACTATTGTCCAAGACTTTGCGGGTAACACTGATCATCAAGTTCTTGGGAATATCACTATCCCATTCTTGGGTGAGTCTTTGACACTTTGTGTTGTTGATGGCTATAAGGGACCCACTCTCATTGGCCAGCCATTCTTGGTGACTCCCGGTGTTACCATTGTTGATGGCCCCAATAACACAAAGAGTCTCCTAAAAACCCATTGTGACCCAATTCCTCTGGAATCATTCAGATGTCTCTTGCCTCTTGAAATGTTCCAGAAGGCAAATTGGAAGACCGCCTGTGTCGGTTCAGTAAAAGGAGCAGAATGGGGAAGGGATATACCCCCAGCTTCTGAGCTGGTAGAACCCGCCCAGCTCAGTGTGACTTCTCTTGGTCTCACAAAAAGGTCATTTGCTGCTCATAGCCCCATGTCCTTTGATGATGTAGACCTGGATTGTCACACTTTCGCTGGCCTTGAGGCCTGGCGACTAGCATTGGTGCGTGCGCTCCAGGAGTGGCAAACGCTGGATGTTTTTGAAGGCATTTCAGAACCTCCACCCAATGCTCAAATGCTTCAGTTGCGTTTTGTATGCAAGATGAAGAGCAAGCTTGGTGAGCCTCCCATACCAAACGCACGTCCAGTCGTGACCCAGTTCCATGGTACTACAGACTTTGATAAGGAGGAGCTGTACACTCCTGGCCTGTCACATCCTGTTCTCAGGCTTATTCTTAGTCTGTACCTTGGTGCTTTGGACTATGGCTTGGATTATGGAGCAGAAATTGATGACTTCACCAGGGCCTTTTTGCATGGTGATCCTCAGGTGGCCAGAGCCACTTGGCAAGCTCAAAGACCCTGTTGTGTTAAGACCCCAGCATGCTGGATAGCTGAAGTAGGTCATCCCTACATGCAGCCTAAAGTGGGCTGGGAAGGACTGGTCAGCAGTCCAGTCATCTGGTATGAAACCATTGCTCCTGCCATCCAGGAGAGATGTCAGATGCAACAATCTCATCTTGCTTATTGTCTCTTTGTGGGGCAATCCAAGGGACAACCCACCTGGGCTACCTTACATGGAGATGATATGCAACGCATTGGTCCCAAGGGATGGTTGAATGAGACCTATAAAAGGCTCAATGACAAGTCCCCTATTGGTACCAGAGCATGGTTTAGTAAAAACAGCCAGGTACCTTACTGTGGCATTGGCTGTACCCTTTTCCAGGATGACAAAGGATGGCATCTTAAGCTGCAATCGGCGAAGGGGTATAAAGAAAAAGTAATAACTCAGTTGCCCAAGAGAGTAACTGAGGAGAATGCCCCTACGGTTAAAGGTCAACTGGGTTGGCTGGCTGCCACAACTAACCCTGACCTGGCAGTACAGAGTAGGATGCCAGACTCTGTTGTTGTAGGAGAAGGAAGGAGGCGCCTGGAGAGCTGCCTCAATGAATCTCCTGACTTGGTGTTGTCCGGTGTAGACTGGCATGGGCGTATCATCATAGACGCCTACACAGATGCTAGCCAAGAGTCTAGATCTGCCAACAAGATTGGTGCCAGAGCCGGATGCCTGATCACCATCAGGAATGAAGGCAAACAGCCCTCGTTGGTATACTGGTCCAGTAACCTTCAGAGGAGGCGGTTTGCTGGCATTGACACCGCTGAGTGCAGGGCATACGCCATGTGCATTCGCGATGCCATATACATAAGAGAGCTACTCTTATGGTGTCTGAGTCAGATAAGACCTCAACCTGTGATTGATGTCAGGGTTTATTGTGATAATAAGCCCGTGGTCTCTTTTATCAAGAATGAGAGGGCCACTACTACTGACTTGGACTACCTTGTGGCAAAGGAGTTGTCCAGCCACTGTATAACCATACATCTGCCAGGACATTCAAATCCTGCTGATGCTATGACCAAGCTTCCACGACTGGCTCTTAATGGGTACCAGTTGCTGCGGTCCATGATGGCTGGGAAACCCTTGTCATGAGGAGTAATCTGGGAGCCTGAGCCTAGTGCTCCTCCTGTAGGTTTTTATCCCCCTGGAGGTTTTATCCTCTCTGGAGAAGAGGTTTTCCTTCAGATTTGGGTTTTCCCTACAGCAGGTTACACCAACCATGCAATGATGAGATGCAAACTCCATAAGACCCAAGTGAGTCCCCATTGCCCACATATGTGAAAGTGAACTGGCCAGGTGCGGCCGAACATCAATGAATACATCTAAGCCTTATCACTTTCACAAGGGAAAGAATGGCTGGAGTTGGTTGGAGACCCATCTAGGGTCCACATGGGTCCTCAGAGATAGAGGATCTTGTACAGATTACTACAATATACTTTATTGTAGTATTGGGCCAATGGCTGTACTTCACTAGTACTCGCCAATGGGATAACGCCACGTAGAATGTGTGGACGTCTCCCAGGCCTCCACGTCACCGGCTGGTCAAGGGCCGGTGTAGTCCTATCAAGAGGACTGAGCCGACTATCGGCCTATCATGTATGCGCATCTGCCTTGGTACCTCCTAGAGGATTCTAGAAGTATCTAACACGCGGCATGCACTAAACTACATGGAATGCATGTCCACGTAGGATATTCAGCAAGACTGATGAAGGTGCCAAGCGCAACAGGTTCTTATGCGCAACGAAGACGAATTATGCAACAACGACAATAACGTATGAGAACAATAAACACAACGTTCATTTCATGCTTTCTGATTTACATCGCATTCCATTTATTTGCAACTCAAGGTGCAGTGACCTATCGGTGGAGACAACTTTTTTGCCAATGTGGCTGGCTTTTAGTGGCTACCTTGGACATAGCAGGATGACAAGGTATTGGGCTTGCGAAAAATGTGATGGCCAAGAGAGTCAGCATGTAAGCTGGCTGCCATTTCGTCTTGACAGTGCCCAGCTGCATTTTGACATTATAACGGTTCTTGTGCTGGGTCCCTCATGCAATATACTTGGACTGCAGCTCCTTGATCAGTAGTTGTTGTGACTTCAAACTGCATTGGCATGGTCATAACACAGGCAAGTAGGCGCAAGAAGCACACACACACATCATTGATGAAAATCACGCGCATTGTAATATGGCATGGGATGTGCCAGGGCATGGGATGGTGCATGGGGCATGGAGCATGGAGCAATCAGGCCATATGGCCGGGCATGGGGGCTTGGTTTTGGGCACATGGGGCATGGGGCATGGGGCATGGGGCATGGGGTATGGGGGAATGGGAGCAACGATGTTTGACAGTTGGCTTGCGGTTCGTGGCATGTGTGGCATGGAGCATCGAACATGCAGTAGAAGGGCATGGGGCATGGGGCATGATGGGGCATGAGCCATGGGGCATGGGGCATATTAGAGCATCACTAGGGCACAGTTCCAGCTGGCATGTGGCAGGTGGTTTAGTGGCCAAAAGCATGGGAAATGTCGCATCTTGATAAATTTTTAATAAACGGTTCAGATTTTAACATACTAAGAAAAACCAGCCCCTCGACTGTCACCTGAAAGTCAAATGGGCTTCCGTCCTGGGCGCAACACCGTCATGGCCATCTTCGTCGCGCGTCGCCTCTTCAAGGAAATCGCTCTCCTGCAACCTGGTGAGTTTCCCGCCATCCTGATCTTCGTCGACTTCATCAAGGCTTTTGATTCTGTCCTCTGGGACGCTCTATGGGCTGTACTTGCTTGCGCTCGCGTCCCCACTCCCCTGATTACCGTCATCCGCACGCTGTATGAGGGGTCGACCACTTCGGTGCGCACTCAACACGGCATTACCCCGCCATGCCCACTGCAGACCGGCGTCTGGCAGGGTTGCGTCCTGTCACCGTACCTGTTTATTATTGTAGTGGATTATGTTATCCGCCAGGCACGTGCTCGCTTTGCTAGCATTGCATGCAGGCCGTGCCCCTGGCCTAGCGATCACGAACGAGCTTGGGGAAGGGGGGCCGACTAACCAGCAGAATTTACTAGCTGACCTCATTTATGCCGACGACATCACGCTCATCGAGAAGCCGGAGTCTGCCCAACTTTGGCTGGACTGCCTGGCGCTCGAGGCTCGGGCGGTTGGTCTAGAAATCAGCCCCAAAACGGAGGCCCTGGCCCTCGGCATGGCAGGCCCCCCACCTATACTCCGCCTCTTAGACGATGCCGAGGTCAACTACCCTCCTTCAGGCCGCTTCAAGCTGCTCGGCAGTTGGCTTCCCGACTGCGAGGACGACATGACGACACGGATCGGCATGGCGTGGGCGCGCACCTCCATGACCACCGCCGCTGGTGGAGCAACCCCGCCCTACCCCGGATTGTCAAGCGTGACCTCTTCAAGGTCGTCATTCTGACGATCCTGCATGACCTACGGCGCCGAGACGTGGGCACTGACGCAGGAGCTGGAGCAACGACTCGACGGTGCCGTCACCAAGATGCTGTGCAAGGCCCTTAACTTCCCCTTTGGTTTGCACATTAGTAATGAGGATTTGTACGCTGATTTGCCCTATGTTTCCCACATTATTAGGCACAGGCGCATGGGCCTAGCCGGGCACCTGGCCCGCACAGATCAGGTAGATACCTCAGATAGACTAGCTGGCACCAAGCCCGCCCAGCCTGGGCGATATGTCCTAACCTGGCGTGCCCCCGGCCGCGCGCGGCAGGGCCGCCACCCGTGGACATTTCGTGATAGACTCGGCATGGACATGTGCTACACTAGACGTGACGGGCTCACCCCCGGGCAGCCTCCTGGTTTGTCTGTAATATGGAGGCAGATGGTGCGCAAGGATAGATGGCAAGTAGTGATGAAGGAGACCACCCCCAAGCCTGTGGGGGCTCCGCGTGTGACCAAGTATGGCATTCATAGCGATTCGGGCCGCGGTGACCACACCCCTGTAACTAGGACCTAGATAGCTTATACCATCCATTCCATCCCATGTTCCCCTCCCACTGACGACTTATGCTCACGTGACGCAGTCACGTGTCTATTAATTAATTAATTAATTAATTAATCTAGGTCCTAGTTACAGGGGTGTGGGCACCGCGGCCCGAATCGCTATGAATGCCATACTTGGTCACACGCAGAGCCCCCACAGGCAGGGGGGTGGTCTCCTTCATGCCATCTATCCTTGCCATCTGCCTCCATATTACAGACAAACCAGGAGGCTGCCCGGGGGTGAGCCCGTCACGTCTAATGTAGCACATGCCCATGCCGAGTCTATCACGAAAAGTCCACGGGTGGCGGCCCTGCCGCGCGTGGCCGGGGGCACGCCAGGTGAGGACATATCGCCCAGGCTGGGCGGGCTTGGTGCCAGCTAGTCTATCGGGCTTGGTGCCAGCTAGTCTAACGGGCTGAAACTCGTCCCTTAGACGTCTAACTAAGCATGCCAAGCCTAATTAGGAATGATGATCACGCCGGCCCATTCTCAGCACTCAGCGGGTATATATGTTCAAGGGGTTGCTTTTTACACGAAATATCGTTTATTCAACAAGCAAGAGGACGAGACATTCGTCCTTGGACCAATTTCACCTAGGCTGCGCTACCAGGCTGGCACGCTGGTAAGCAGGTGCGCCGACATGAGCACCGACCTTCCAGAGACTGCTGAAACTGACGACACTCATTAAAGATTCCGTCTGACGACCAGGGCCGACCCAGCCCCTAGAAGATCTTGTACTTCAACCTAGGCCCAAAATAATTAGTCCGAATCACACGAACTATCATAATTTCATACAAAAGTCCCGAACATACATAGGACAACTCCCAAATAAGTCCCGAAATGAGTCCTAAAGTCCTGCGGACTATGAAAACAAGCCAAATACACAATTTATCTCATTGTTGCGCCCGTTCTAAGGGCCGGGCCGCAAGTCATATTTCCTATTCTCTGCGTACGACGTATTAATCCAATACCGTCGTAGGTACAGCACCTAATTCCTGTCAGCCCAGGAATTACTGTCGGCCCAATGTGCCGTCGGCACATATTCACGTACGACCTCGAATAGCAGCCGGCTCGCGCTTGCGCGCGACCGGGGTAGTCGGAACGCCATAACTTTCTTGATACTCGTCGACTCGTTCCGGTGCCCCTGGAATCGTAGAGATATGCCGAATCAGGAACACGCCAATGCGCTTGGCGTTAACTACATAATATACTCCCAACAGAGTTATGTTCCATTTTAAAAAATTATAATAATAACAATAAGAATAGCTATCCAGAACTGTTGGTACCATGGGATGATGTGATTTAATTCATGAGGTTATAATCCTGTATTTTAAAAATGATAAACACCTTATCTGAATAAATTTTGAGAAACGAGAAACTGGAAACCGGTAGAGCCTGTCATTGAGTGCAGTCGGCACTTGATATCTCACGATATACTGCATCAAATTCTAATCTGACAAGAGCGCCAGAAGGCTCGTAAACAGTTCTTTGTTGCTAGTAACGCCTAATCACAGCAAAAATACTACTACGTATAATTGCTTCTGCAAGTGGCGTGACTCTCTCATGCGACACTGTCAACTACAGTACAAGATTGGCTGCAAGATACATGTATAAGGGCATGAAATAGCTGAACTGCCACAATTCACGTAAGGATGTGGCAAGTTTCCTGTGCGGAATTGTCCACAGTTTCTTGACACGATGTTGGCTACTTGTGACATTCTGATCCATGAACCTAGTATAGCTCAAGGTAAAAACTGCTGAGCCTCATTTCTACAACATCGCAGTTTTGGCGGCGGCAGCAGCGGCAGCTGCTTTCCGCTTCTTGTGCCTGTGGGTGACACACAAACCAATTAAGGTGCTGATCAAGGCAAGGCCACCACTCACAGCAGGGGCCACAATCAGTTTAAGGGTGTTTTCTACCTCGTCCGGCTCAGCGTAGCCTTCATATAACACAGTGGCATGAACGCTCTCAGTGTTTGTAAGGCCCGCACTATTGGAGAACGAGCCAGGAAGAATGCTGAAGGTGACTTCACCGTTCTTGGAAGGCCTGAACTGGAAGGAGGCAGAGCTGCCAGAATACCCCACAGAGTTGGCCAAAATGACACCGCTGCGGTCACTCACTCTGACATCCTCAAAGATTTCAAAGTCCGTGACGTCTGAGGAGCTGAGGGTTATGTCAACATAAATCACCTCAGCAGATGTTTTCGTTGGGACGGAGAAAGTGGCAGTTGGGGGGGTGCTTTTGCACGCGCCATCCATGGCGGAGCCGATGCAGAGGCTGAACCTTGACTCCTGGTAGTTGAAGTTGCCCACCGAGTCACGCACAGCTCCAATGTCTACAGACAATGTCAAGCGACCAGCCTGCTGGACAATGAATTTGAATAAGTAGATGGCGCCATTTCCAATCGGCAGAACCTGCCAGGTGGGCAGGTCGACATACCCAGAGCCCTCCAGCACGTTGATCATCTGTGGCTGGAAATCTTGAACCGGCTTGCTAATGTTGACCATCATGGACAGCACCATGGCGGGCGTCACAGCAACACCAGGCGGCAGCCCCTGAGCACTGATGATCACCACAGGATGGACACGATCGACCGCAATAGTAAGGCTCGCACTTGGACTCCTGTTGCCCACCGTGTCGACTGCCAGGCCCTCAGGGGCAGTGACCACCACGGTGGAAGCACCGGTTGAGGGCACAACAAGGGCTTCATATGCCTGAAGAGGAGTAACCACAGTCCACTTCTGAAGCGTACCACCTTGCACCTGCAACTGCTGACCTTGCATCTCTGACCGGAGGTCGCCTGGCCGGAAGGAGAGAGAAATGACAGCAAGGCTAGAGTTGCAGGCTATTGGGCTGCGTAGCGTGACAGTAGGTGTCGAGGGATCATAGCTAATGGTCACGAGCTTCTCGATATTGCTGTTGCCAGCGCCGTCACGCACAGCATCTGGTGGCAAGCGCATCGTAATGGGATGGCTGCTGGAGGAGGCTGCGGCTACGGCAGTAAGTGTGAACACCCGTCTGGATGCATCTGCTTGAAAGGTGCGGACAGATGCACCAGTCAGTTCAAGGAGACTGTGCGTGAATGCTCCTTCCGGCAAACTCTCGCTCCACCGGAAAATGACGGTGAAAGGAGAGTTGGACACCACAGGCGGTGCATCGACTGTGACGGTGGGTGGAAGCGAGTCCACTCTCCACTGGAACTGCCCAGAGCTGATGATGATGCTCGGCGGCCAGATAGCACGGACTTGGAAGGTGTGGCTACCTTCCGTGAGGTTGATGTATGTCACCGGGCTTTCACATCTCACCCACTGAACTCGGTCCAAGAGGCAATCAAAGAGTGGGGCCGGGGTGAGTTCAGCTGACAGGCCAAACGAGAAGGAGATGTCGTTGTAAATTGAGCTCTCCAGGCGGCTAGCCAGGATTTGAAATGGGATTGAGGGTGGCGAAGGAGAGGGAGAGGGAGGTGGAGGAGGTGGCGAGGGAGGCAATGGAGGTGAAAGACGGGGAGGTGGGGGTGATGGTGGGACTGGAGGAGCTGGAAGGGAGGGGGGTGCTGGGAATGTGGATAGAGAAGGAGGGGGACGAGGGCTTGGCGGAGGAGGAGAGAAATTGGATTGGTAGAAGTTTACTTGCCCATTGCGATTGCAGTCTCCAGTTGCTGTGCACCGGAGGGCCTCGCCGATTCCCGCTAGACTCGCAACATATATTGCAATCGCGCCACCTGACCCACCCAATTGATTGCCTACCCCCCCATTGGCAGAGATGATTCCAGTGCCCGTCACCTGGGTAACGACACAAAGGATGGACCCTCCAGCACCACCGCCGGTATATGAACCATCACAGGGACAGAAATACCAGTTGGCAGGTCTGATACAGATGGATTTGTCCCCATCTGAAGTAATAGCTCCATTCACTGCTAGCAATCCTCCTTGAACCATAATACGGCCACCACCGTATGAGCCAGTTGCCGATGATCCGCCAAATGTGCGAGGCCAAGTTTCATCCACAAGGAAGGATGCCCCTCCTCCGCCACCACACCCGGATGCAGCATGCCCACCTCCCCCGCATTCCCGAGAGGCCACGTTCCCAGCGCTGCCACTCCCACGGGCCATAAATGAAGCAGTTATCGTGCCATTGACGGTAATGTTTGAGCTGCCCCATATCTCGATGGAAGCGCCACGTACAATAGCCCCTGGAGAGATGATAACTACCGGCGCTTTCAAAATGACAGTGCAACGCATGCCCAAGCAAGATAGCGTGCTGTTGTTTTCCAAGATGATGCTGCTGGAAGCCTCAATCGTCACTGTGGCGTCATCAGGGCTGCAGTTGAGCGAGGAGAGCCTCTTCAGGGTAACCGTCTCACACTGCTTGTTGGTGTAGCTTGAACCAAAGCTGCACTGCCCGTCATTGGAGCAGCCCACACCTGCTGTGAAGGCAGCAGGGCAACCAGCGGCCTCCATGCTCATGATACAGAAAGCCACGAGCACAAGGCAGAATCGCACGTAGCTACGACGTGTAAACAAGCTCTTCGCCGAGAAGGCGCCATGGCACTGGCCAGCTGCACCCGATTGAACAACTAGCATACTGGCAGTCATGGGAAAAGCACGCGCGCGCGCACAAGATGCCGCCATGCAGCGTGTACGAGCACCGTTGGTGACAAATGATCAGACCAGATCGACTATCAAAAGCAGCCTTAGTAGCTGCACTCCCAGGGACTTGTTGCAGATTGCATATTGCAGAGTGAACCTGTTGCAGCGTAGTAATTGTTTATTATCCGCAAAAGGCAACACCGAACTGTCAGTGATGCAGGCAGGAAGTTATTTTCAGTACATACAGATCAGAGGTGGGGTACGCTCCGATAAATAATTGATGATGATGACGATGATGATGATGATGATGATGATGATGATGATGTTGATGTTGACATCAGCACGATAATTATACTACAGCTTGCATATGCATGCATGTATTCACAATTAGAATTAGGACCCTTAATATTGGACCAATGCCGACGTCATAAACGTGACACCTGACATGCTATATATGTTTATGTGTTGCCTAAATAATATATTACTGAGAAACGTCCGCTTACAGTACCAGTATGTATACTGTATTATTAGTGCCTTCAGCTACTTACATGCAGGCTATATTTCGAATGTGTAACTCACATTATAATGTACAACTAGTTCCATCGCAACAATTGAAAGGGTTGGCATTTCTGCTATTATATTTTTTGGTTGGTTTTCGAGACCCTGTCTACGATAGTAGACCGGTCTACCACCAACCCTTTCAATTCATGATGCATGCAATATCATGAGACGCAATTATACGTCACATAGTAATAATTTACAATGTTATTGAAATGTGTGTTGACACACCCGACGTTCATTATTGACGTGATTCATGATATGTGAACGCGTAAAAAAGAAACGTTTGTGACGTTCATGATAATAATGATATGATAGTTGTACAATACTTACCGTGTACAGCGTTGGTATAGCACTAGGCCGCTGGTGTGCATATACGTCATAGCCTGGCCGTAATTTATCGTCATCAGCAAATAAATAAATATATATATGATCAATGGCTCGAAATTTGTGGCCAGATCCATCCTGCATTATATATATATGCCATCACTAGTAATACTAGGCGCCGCTTACACGACTCTGCATGTCCTGCATGCATATGCACTAGCTTGCCTGCTATTTGCAATGTAAATAAATATATAATAAATTGTCTAGTGCATGGTTGCGTGCAACCGATAGATATGGCTAGCTACTGTCTAGCGCACAGCTGGATAGCGCAGATGCACACTTACTAGTACGGCTGGAGCGCTGGAGCGCTAGTGGATATGTGTCACAATATTTCCCGATACGCTCGATGTACTGTTAATTCATAATAAACATATATATATATATATATTGCCCATATATTACTGCAGCCGCTAGCTGTGCAATTAATTAGGTGGCTGTGTCTTTTGATCAATATTGCCCGATACTTAGAGTTCTTACAGGCTAGCTGTGCAGGCCGGCTGAATAGTTCATTAGCGGCCTGTATATTGCATATGTCGGTATTTGTATACATGAAGGAGACATATACATTCTTTGAGTATGATAAATTACGGAGGTGAGAATGGCATGCAACAGAAGGACATTAGACCCCGACAAGAAGAACCCTCAAGTAGACAGTAATAAGAATCCGACACATGCAACGTTACGTGTTTGTATACATACGCAACGTTACGAGGCAGGCCGGCGCATTACAGTGATTATCTAATTCAGTTTTTAAACAGAAGCTTGGAGTTTTGAGGTCACCAATATGATAAATTGATAATTAGGAAAAAGCATTGCAGGCGGGCAATGAGGCTGGCTAGGTACAGTACGTCTAGGCATTTGAACCAATCATTAGACTAGATAAGTAGTTCGAGGAATAGGGACGAGATCATGACAGCATGCCCGACCGCAACCAGCTCGCACAGTCTTAGCAATGTCGAGTGCCGGCCCTACATACAGCCAGCTCAGGCCTGCCGTCTGGCCAGCCTAAAAAAGTTTCCAGCAACGGGCGCAGCACGGCCGCGCTTTGACGTTTGAGCTTCGAGACACCATTGTGAGAGCACTCACGGACTCACCCGAGCGTGGCCGAGCGCACGACCAACTGGACGGTGAAGGGAACGGTGCCGGAGTTGCTTTCGAAACGTGCCCTTAAAAGGCAATAATTCCACTGTAGGCAGGGACGCAGGGTGTAGGTGATCGCAATTTGTGGTGGCAGACTGGCAGTCGGCAAGCGCCGGCCTTGAATAAATGCGACAATCAATGCGCACTGGCACTGGACTGATGGCTGGGGCTTTAGGGGTTCTGACTGATGGAGAAAACGAGCTGTTTACGTCAACCAGCCGCCCTCTCACCGCTGACGTGAAAGAGTCTGGGCGCTTAGGCCACTCTGTCCGCTGGGTGCAGCGACGGTTGGATCATGGAAGGGTTGGGGGAACATCAACCGGTGTGGAATATTCGTATTCGCAATTTCGCATCACTTGTCTCAAACCTTGTGATATCTTCCGAGTGCCGAATTCCTGTCGGATGACGTCAGCAGCGCTTAGTTTAGTTTTTTTTCCACAGCCGCGCCGCGCCTGAAACAATTTCGGGGAAATGGGTATATTTATCAGGCGGAGCCTGGGCGGAGCAGGGAATCCTTTCCCTTATATAAAGCGAGCTTCGTGACCGTTGGTTGCAAAATTAGGGGGAGTACCGCCGATAATTAGGTAGAAAATCGTGGTACAAAAATCAGCCATTGGGGGGTACTCCGGAGGTCGACGGGAGAATCGAAAATATCTCAGATACAGTATGTACGGCGAGCAAGCGGAGCGAGCGAGCACCGTACTGCTAAAGCGCACAGCGAGCGCAGCGAGCGGTACTCCGGAGGTCGACGGGAGAATCGAAGATATCTCAGATACAGTACGTACGGCGAGCGAGCGAAGCGAGCGAGCACCCTACCGCGAGCGAGCGAAGCGAGCGAGCACCGTACGGCGAGCGAGCGGAGCGAGCGAGCACCGTACTGCTAAAGCGCACAGCGAGCGCAGCGAGCACCGTACTCTACTATTCCTCTCCGGAGCGCAGCGAAGGAGCACGTTACTTAGAAAAAGATACGCCAACGATTTTCAGACCTACGGCCGCTTACGATTCCTCTCCGGAGCGCAGCGAAGGAGCACGGGCAATTTCAGCGAGGGACGGAAGGAAACCAGCGCCGACGGGCCATGGGCCACGGGCCACGGGCCATGGGCCACGGGCTAGAGCCACCCCAGCGCCCAGCAGCGCGCGGTCGGCCCACCACTTCAGCAGCGTGCAGCATCGGGGCCCAGCATGAAATTTCAAATGATGGCCGCGGGAAGACGGGATGGCTGTCGACAGCCGCCTGTTCAGGAGGTCGTGACTGTTGGGCAAGCTACGTTTTCATTGTTGGACGCTTTGAAACGGGGTACAATGACGCCGTCTTTCATGACGGTTCTTTGGAGCGCCTGGACTGTGGGTGCCGCGAGCTCTTGGAAAAGATTGCGGGGAAGATGACTGTCGGGGTAAGAAGGTGGCACCCGTTCTGACGCCTGGGTAAGCTGCGTTTGTTGTTTGCTGGGCTTTGGAACGGTGTCACATAAGCATTTTGGCTTCCAGTCGGTCCGTCTCTTTCGAGCGGATAGGGAGAGGCAGTTTGCCTACCGGGCGGTTCCATAGCAGCACTGTCCCGCCATGCACATATTCCACCGTCTTTTGCGCTCGGTTTTGTTTTATTTCGATTTCGGACGCTTTGGAACGTCGTTTCATGTTTCATGCATTCCTATGCTTCGAGCCCGTCTGTTTGCTTTGTGTTTCCGTCATCAGCGGGAAAGGAGGCCCATTTTCCTCGGCAACAACATTCGTTGAGTCACTTCCCGCATGGCAGGTATGCCTCCCGCTCTTTGTTGCTGTATTTCGGTCGGGGACACATGCCGGCGAATGCCTTTCCATTCCTTTTCCTGCACTCACGCATTATTTTTCCATTGTGTTTCGGTCAGCCACGGGAAGTGTTCCTGTTTTTGCTGCATCTGCGTGGGCTGTTGCTTTAAAAGCAGGTATTCTGCCTGCGGGGGATGGCATACACACGGCGTGGTATTCTGAGCGTCAAGCCCAAGCAAACGGCCGGGGAAAAAACCTTTGTATTTTGAGCTCGAATTTGATTTGTTCCTTTTCATGAAAGGGACCTTTACTGGGCATTTTTGGCATTACTGATGAATCACTAGATTGATGCATTAAAGGAGATGGTGTCTCTGCCTTTGTCATGTTTTTAAGAGCTATCATTTGAATGGTAATCCTCCCACCCACACTGTTGACCAAGCACACTTTCAGCCCACTGACCACGCACGGGCTCCCCATACTGACCAAGCACACGTTCCACCCACTGACCAAGCACACGTGCCACCCACTGACCAAGTGCACGTTCCACCTACTGACCAAGCACACGTTCAGCCCACTGACCATGCAAGCACGGGTTCCCCATACTGACCAAGCACACGTGCCACCCACTGACCAAGCACACGTTCCACCCACTGACCAAGTGCACGTTCCACCCACTGACCAAGCACACGTGCCACCCACTGACCAAGCACACCTTCCACCCACTGACCAAGCACACCTTCCACCCACTGATCATGCAAGCACGGGTTCTCCATACTGACCAAGCACACGTGCCACCCACTGACCATGCAAGCACACGTTCCACCCACTGACCAAGCACACGTGCCACCCACTGACCAAGCACGGGTTCCCCATACTGGCACACGTTCATCCCACTGACCATGCAAGCACGGGTTCCCCGTACTGACCAAGCACACCTGCCACCCACTGACCAAACACACGTTCCACCCACTGACCAAACACACGTTCCACCCACTGACCAAGCACACGTTCCACCCACTGACCAAGCACACGTTCCATCCACTGACCGAGCATGAGTTTACCATACTGACCGAGCAGCCACCCACTGACCATGAAGCAAACACTCGGCCTTGGCTGTGCTCTGATTAAGTAATTGTTGTATAAATGAAATACCTGTTCTATTCCCACTATTACCAATCCACCAACATTTGATTAAAACAATAAGTGGGCAATTACAGAACCCATGAGTGAGCCTGCCACGCTGCACCCATTTCATGATTGATCGTAGTTCTCGTTACCCTAGAAACAAACACAAGAAGAGGGAGGGAGGGCGGGACAAGAAAAAGAGACCTAGAACATCGTGCAAATGGCACTTTAGGGCGGCGTAGCCCGGGCTCGCCTCATGAGCCGTCAGCAACAGTAACTTAATTGCTACTTAACTTAACGAACTAGAAATGGCCATACAAAACTGGCCAACTAATTCTAACTCATGGAACCGGTCCAGCCCAAGGCCCACCGTCCCGTAGTACCACTCACATAGCGGCGTTCATTCTCATCTGTTATAAAGAAACTACGTTCAGAGAACACCGATTCTATTCCCACTATTACCAATCCACCAACATTTGATTAAAACAATAAGTGGGCAATTACAGAACCCATGAGTGAGCCTGCCACGCTGCACCCATTTCATGATTGATCGTAGTTCTCGTTACCCAACCCCCCTTTCCTGGTGCTTTATCTCCAAAGCTCCGCCAACCACTTTCGCTCAGTGGCTCTCGAGGCTGCCCTGCCGCAACGGTCACGACCATTACAATCGCCGGCGGCTGTAGCGAGCCTCATGCACGATAACCCTTCGCAGGGCCCCCCCCAGCCTTCCACCCTCGGCCAGTAAAAGAGGGTGTTGAATGTGCACGCAAAGACAAGGAAGAAGACGCCTCGTTTAACGATCACGGACCTCCCTCAAAGGCCAGTGCCGCCCTAACGTGACGACAACTTATAGGACGTCACCCGATGCCACCATATCTCGATTACTGTCAACGTTGTCACCTGGGGGAGTAACTTTCCATATTTCAGGTTTTAGTTGATGAGCAGGCTCTCATCACACACCCCAGCGGCCGATAAAGCGCAAGCGCAACTGGGCCGGCCAAAATATTTGGTCCTGCCCGGCCCAGGTCCGTCTGTTGGCCCTTTAAGTCTCGGTCTGAATCGAAATATTGCATAATTCCGGAATTCGTCCCCACCACATTCCCGAGACCTCACGCACCCATAAGAGCGGATGCTGGTAAATATTTTTCTACTTACGCGAGGGCCGACAGACTTGTCGTCCATCACAATGCCCACTAAAAGTAACCCGACCACCCTTCCTTCGGCAGTCAGCAGTCAGGAACTGCAACCCTGCTGCGACATTCCGCAGCAAAGCGGTAGGCACTGCAGCGTGGCACGGAAATCTTACTCATGGTTTCAGAGTTCCGTACAGGTGCCACGCGCAGGCAAACGCGAAGTATTTTATAGTCTCTCGTCGGCCAAGAACCCAGCTGCGGGGAGAAAACCGACGAGGGTAATTTTAATTTCTTTTTCACAGTCACGTGACTGTTCAAGCTATGTCAGTCACGCGCCATCTCTAATCGGCCACCGCCAGCCAAAAGGCTGACGCGATTAGGGCAGCATTAAATTTCTTGTAATCCGCCATACCCATACCCCATACATCCGATTACAAGAAAAAGAGACCTAGAACATCGTGCAAATGGCACTTTAGGGCGGCGTAGCCCGGGCTCGCCTCATGAGCCGTCAGCAACAGTAACTTAATTGCTACTTAACTTAACGAACTAGAAATGGCCATACAAAACTGGCCAACTAATTCTAACTCATGGAACCGGTCCAGCCCAAGGCCCACCGTCCCGTAGTACCACTCACATAGCGGCGTTCATTCTCATCTGTTATAAAGAAACTACGTTCAGAGAACACCGATTCTGATCATGCACATGTTGTCTCCTTGACAAACCATGTGCCCATGACCAAACCATGGCCGTGGCTGTCTTGGTGACTCGCATCATTCACGGGTTGTTCAGCTGCCAAAGTTGCCCTATTAATTAATTAATTAATTAATTAAACTCGTGCTCCCGTTGGGGAGTCACGGAGCACCCCTAGACTAGCCCCTAGACTGCACAAACCCAACCAACCAAGTAGCCAAGGCATAGGAGCCCGACCACCCAAGCCAAGGCCCCTGTCCCATCTCCCCCAATCAACGTACAGGGAGAATGAGGATTGTATAGTAGGGGACGCAGTTACGCGTCTATATGAATTAGTTAATAGTAGGGGACTTGAATAAAGTCTCGAATAGTAGGGGCTTGGCCCCTACCGGGTCTACTTGTCCTTTCCCTTATATAAAGCGAGCTTCGTGACCGTTGGTTGCAAAATTAGGTAGAAAATCGTGGTACAAAAATCAGCCACTGGGGGGTACTCCGGAGGTCGACGGGAGAATCGCAGATATCGCAGATATCGCAGATATCGCAGATACAGTACGCGCGAAGCGCCCGGCGAGCGAGCGAAGCGAGCGAGCACCGTACGGCGAGCGAGCGGAGCGAGCGAGCACCATACTGCGCACCAATCCGCAAGGGCAAAGGGCAGAACACTACAACGCAAGTTACTGTACTGCTCGGAACATCCGCTGCCCAACGTTCACGAGCCTCGGGGAAAAAAATTCAGCAACGGAGGGACGGTTCCGTCCCTCCGTCCAAGGAATTTCAACGGGCCACAACTCGCACTAGCCAGTAGCCACCGGGCCACTAACCAGTACCGGGCCACGGGCGCCGCGCCGGGCCACGGGCGCCGCGCCGGGCCACGGGCACTGGGCCACAGTCTGGCACCGGGCCACGGGAATCTAGACTCTGCGCAGAATAGGATTCTCCAATAGTTGTGGAGTCCAAAGTAGTTGGGGGCTTGGCCCCCGCCGGGTCTACTTGCACCGTACTAATTCCTATCCGGACCGCAGCGAAGCCAGTAGTAGTAGCCACGGGCCACGGGCAACTAGCCACGGGGAAAAAAATTCAGCAACGGAGGGACGAAAGGAATTTCAACGGGCCACAACTCGCACTAGCCAGTAGCCACCGGGCCACTAACCAGTACCGGGCCACGGGCGCCGCGCCGGGCCACGGGCACTGGGCCACTGGCACCGGGCCACGGGAATTTAGACTCTGCGCAGCCGGGCTTGAATAGGATTCTCCAATAGTTGTGAAGTCCAAAATAGTTGGGGGCTTGGCCCCCGCCGGGTCTACTTGTAGGGGATAAAAATCCGTCAATCCATCCATCCATCCATCCATCCACCGAGTTTGTCACGAATTTGCAAAAATAACGAGGAGGTTCTTCAGAAAATTGGCTCCGCCGTATCAGTTTCTGCCGTATGAGTTTCAACGGGCAAGTTGCAAACACGCACGTTACTTGATAATTACCCGTAGTGGCTGAAATCAAATTGCGAATAAATCTTTTCGAATGACCCCCCGAAAAGTGCTAAAATAATACTTCAATTTACCCCGTAAAGAGTTTCAACGGGCAAGTTGAAAACACGCACGTTACTTGTTACTTGATAATAACCCGTAGTGGCTGAAATCATATACGAAGGCAATATGAAAAAAGTTAAAACGTTAGCCTCCGACAATCTGGAGCGTCCGATGATGGATCCAACGGCCGCGATAAACCCGCTAAGTTAGCGGCTCGGGTCGTCCGTCCAAAATACTACAAAATACTACACATAAACAACCAATACAAAACAAGCAAACTACGGAACCACATAGACGCGACGCGAGGGATTGGGGCCGTCGGATGGTGGAGGCGTTGTCCCCAACCCGAGGGGCGACGGGTTGACTGGGGTAAAGGTGGCGCAAGCCACCGGAGGTGGGCGGGGGCGGCTTAGTGCCTGTGGCGCGGTGGAACGCATTCACAGCCGACTTTGGCCCAATTCGGCATTCACAGGCGAATGCAGGCCGATATGTATTAGTTAGGTACGTTAGGCATCTCCGTAGACTAGAGAAAGGTGGCAAAACAGAACCCAAGAACAGCTACCCGAACCCGGATTTCACAGCATTGCTTTGCACGATCTATATGGGCGACGCAGATACGAGTGTTAATTAATCTGCCACATGGCGAATAAATCTTTTCGAATGACCCCCCGAAAAGTGCTAAAATAATACTTCAATTTACCCCGTAAAGTATGAAAACCAGCAGGCGCTACACCTGTTTCTGGCTGCAGGCCGCGGCGCAGCTAGATGAAGTGGAGCGCCGCGCTTGCCGCGCCGCGCCGCGTCGCGCCACATTGAGAACGCGTTCAATTAGGGGCCCTGCAGCTGTTAGCACTGATTAGGGCCTTATGTCATACTGGTAAGTACTCAATTGTCAGATAGGAACTGCGCTTGGTGGGTAATTAAGTAATGTACTTGACAAGCTTAAGGGGACGTGGCGCGCCGAATATTTTCCGCACCGGCCGTACCGTGAAAAGTGGGTGCTCCGTGCGCGCACCACTTGCGGAAGTGGCCATGGCGACTGCGTTTAGGCGAAACTAGCAATGTAGGGCTAGAGAAATGCAAAAAAAATGCTTGGATGTTGAAGACGATGATTTAATGATGTTGGGTTGCGGCGGCAAGTGGCTGGTTTAGAATATCGCTGCTTTCTTTTACTGCCATCGGCAATATGGGGGGTAATCTTCATTTTTTGGTCGCGCGGAATAAAATAGAATTCGTGATTGCGGCAGTAAATTCTCAGTTTTGGGGGTCTTTTTGACCGTGAAGGATGCATTCATATCGGTAGCATCGAATTCTAAACCGAACGGGTGCTTTTTGCTACATTTTCGGCCATTCTCGGTAAGTATTTCTTGAGGCCTGCGCAGTGCATGTCGGAACCTTCCATGGAAGAACGGCAGTTGTTGCGCGCCTGGGTTAGGGATCTACGAGGGCAAGGTATAGATTTGTGGCGACTGTTATCTACTATCAGTTCTTTCTTCGAAGAGCTCATCGTTCGAAGTTTTTTGCGTTCGTTTTGGTCAGTTTCCGCCAGTTAACTCTCCGTTGCTCACCGTCGTGTTGACGAATACCTGGCAGCTTTAGCTTGTTTTCGTTGATGTCTTGATCAAATCCGCTTCAGTCTCAACCGATAGATCCTAGGGAAGGCGTAAGGGATTTCATAGCACGTGTTCTGGCAAGGATGTTGTGCGTATGGACGCTTCTTGTTGTGTGATAGTGACGCACCCTTTCCTCGCAGCGGCATCACTGTCAGCGGTCAGAAGCTGAACGGCCGCCACTGGTTTCTTTGCATTTTATCGTGCAGGGATTAACCCCTAAATGGGCAGAAATACTGCCGATGCATCGGCTGTAACTTCACAATTTTGCAAACCAGATGCCATCCAACCCACCCATATCCAATGGCTGTCCTTGGGGGCCAAGCATGTCCATGAGTTGCCCTTCGGGTTGGTATATCACAACCTTACATATATGCAGGGTAGGCCATGTATAACTGCCGTCAAAGTCAGGGGGGTCAAGACGAGCGTTTTCATTTTTGGTAGAATGTGCATTTTGAATTATGTTGTAAGAGCTAGGCACCTACCACTTCAGGGATGATGAACAATTAGTTGCTGAACAGTTTGAGCCATTGGGGTCATCATTTGGGTGGGTATACCAGCAGTTACACCCAGTACAGCCCATAGGGGTACCGTTGGTAAAAAGCAACCAAGGGGGTAGGAGTGGGCATACTACCTACTAATACCTACTAAAATGGCCCCCAACCATGCCACACAATACATTTCCCTTCCACAATGATGGGGAAACATAACTGCATCATCACACTGCCCTTACATGGCACCTATGTGCAGGTGCCACCTTGTCCATGCACGTAGGTAACGTGGTACGGATACCCTACGCAAGGCATGCATTCTAGGAGGCAGCCACCAACAAACTAGTGATTTTAAGCCTATTTCAGCTTGCCCTAGCAAGGATAAACTAGGCCTAAGCTGCTACAGCTTGCCAGGTGATGGCCAGCACACCTGGTGGCACATGCTGACAATGGGAAGCTTCTACTCACCGGTTACATGCTTGATGATGCCACAGAGACCAGCCAACTGCCTCACACTCATGCAATATGTGTGTGGGAAATGTATAACAAACATATATGGAGGTATTCAAACCCATACAGCCTCTAAAACTTATCACCATCACCCTGTGGCAGGTCAACTGACTGAGGGAAGCATCTAAGAAGGGTGTTTTAGAAAGGGGCCAGGCCAGGGTCAAGAAAGAGCATGAATAATGCAAAAAGAATGCGCTACACAAGCTAGAACGTATATATAAACGTCAAACATCGATAGGAAAACGATGCTTAAGCTTTACCAGGCATGGATGGCGTTACCTTGGCCCAGGCGGTGGCCGCAAAATGGCGCATTTCGGCACACCAAAGTTGTGCAGCATGGTCGCTGGATTCGGCGATTTCTGGCCACCCTTGCACGTTTACGACTACCATGTACCATAAAAAGTACAAAGAAACTAATATATCCTTTAAAATACGCCGGAAAGGTATTGCTGTCAACGTTTCTATCGTCCGGCCTGATCGCAGTTTTTTCGAGCAAGAACGCTGCCGACACCTATCAAATGGCATTCCCGCGAACCAAAAATTGGCCTGTATCATCTTTAGGACGTATAAAATCAATTTCCTGAGTTTGGTCAGAAAATTCGAACGAAAACATAAATGCCGTGCGTGGGCGCAAGCCGCCATGGCCAGGTCGTCGTTTTCCGGAATGCACGTTGTACGTGAAAAAGTACCCTGACCCCTTGTACTTTGACCGGCCAGAACACCTCTATAACTTTGTCAGAAGTATGCAAACCCTAGTACCATGCTGTGAGGAAAATTATAAACTTTCGATCTTCTCAGCTAAACTTTTCCTAATTCTCAATAGTTTTCGCGGCATTTGGTCCCCCGAGAAGGGGCCGACGTGTCGGCTGTAACTCAGTTTTAGGCGGAAAATCGGCAGCCAGACCATTTAGGGGTTAAGGAAGTTTTTTTATCGACGATCATGTTGGAGATATTGCATTTGTGTGACTGCATGTAGATAGCTGCCATCATTGGTTTACTTGAGCTTTAATTTCCTTGTTATGATGATGTGACAAGACAGCAATCAGTGGGCGGAGCAGGGAATAGGGGATAAAAATCCGTCAATCCATCCATCCATCCATCCACCGAATTTGTCACGAATTTGCAAAAATAACGAGGAGGTTCTTCAGAAAATCGGCTCCGCCGTATCAGTTTCTGCCGTATGAGTTTCAACGGGCAAGTTGCAAACACGCACGTTACTTGATAATTACCCGTAGTGGCTGAAATCAAATTGCGAATAAATCTTTTCGAATGACCCCCCGAAAAGTGCTAAAATAATACTTCAATTTACACCGTAAAGAGTTTCAACGGGCAAGTTGAAAACACGCACGTTACTTGTTACTTGATAATTACCCGTAGTGGCTGAAATCAAATTGCGAATAAATCTTTTCGAATGACCCCCCGAAAAGTGCTAAAATAATACTTCTGAATTTACCCCGTAGTAAAGTATGACAACCGGCAGGCGCTACACCTGTTTCTGGCTGCAGGCCGCGGCGCAGCTAGATGAAGTGGAGCGCCGCGCTTGCCGCGCCGCGCCGCGTCGCGCCACATTGAGAACGCGTTCAATTAGGGGCCCTGCAGCTGTTAGCACTGATTAGGGCCTATGTCATACTGGTACTCACTTAATTGTCAGATAGGAACTGCGCTTGGTGGGTAATTAAGTAATGTACTTGACATTAAGGGGGGGGGATGCTTCGCATCCCCCCCAAAAGAAGGCGCAAAGCTGACCGTAACTCTAGTAGTCGAGTTTCGATCCTTCCGCCAACATGTACACATGGCAACTCGATTTCAGTCAACTGAAGCTTATGAAGGGGGCTGAAAAAAGGAAAAAGTCGGGACTCAGACAAATAACGACACGCTGTGTGGGCCTGAAACACCGCAGTCGGTCCGCCCGGCTCATTCCCAGTTCCCACCTACCCGGAGGCCATTCGCTGCCTTAGTGAGACGCCCCGCCCCAGGCGAGGTCGCAACCCCCCTCCCCCCTCAGCGAGACGTCATCATGGTACGCGGAATCCCCCGCCCCCCGCGCCCCCCCACCTGGGGCACCCGGAGGTCCCCCCCACCCCCACCTTCCTCAGCGAGGGCCCTCCATGATGCGGCACCGGCGGATCCGTCACCCCCCACCCCCCACCCCCCCACCCCCCACCGCCCCACCCACCCGGAGCCCCCCCCCCCCCCTCTCCCCCCCCCTCAGCGAGGGCCGGCCACGATGCACTGGCGGATCTGTCCCCCGCACCCCCATCCCCGCACCCCCCCCCACCCGGAGTTCCTCCCCCCCTCTTCCCCCCCCGAAAATACGAAATTCGTCAAATTATCCTACCGTCACTATAGAAGGCGACCCGATTTAGGTGATCCGACAGGTGGCAAGTCGCAAAAGATCGACCAACTACGGCCGCACAGTGAGACGCCCCGCCCCTGGCGAGGTCGCAAGGCCGGCCCCCCGCCCTCGTCAGCAAGACTGACGCCAGACTGTAGACCTGCGGGATCCCCCGCCCCCGGCCCCCGCCCCCCCACCCACCCAGAGTCCCCCCCCCCCCCCCCCCCCCGCCCCCCCCCCCCCCCCCCCCCCCCCCCCCTTTCAAGAACACCTGCACGGATTGAAGACGGAAAATTTGCGCGTAGTTGGTTGAACTCTCACGTCGTGATCATGACCCAGTTTCGGTGAGCCAACCTACGATGATCATCGTAGGTTGGTACATGGCTAGCGGCCACGTTCTGGTCTGAGCACGGATTGTGGCGGCCGTAATTAAATGAGGAAAGCCGTCAATCCGACCGTCACTCTAGTAGACGACCCAGTTTCGGTGAGCCGACAGGTGGCAAGCTGTCGTTAAAGCTCTACGAACTACGCTCCAGTTAAGCTCGATCGAGTCGCTAACGTCAAAATGTCGCGAGACGACTTGAAAGCCATTAAAGATTTCAGCGAGTGAACGCCAATCGTATCCCACAGCACCAACGCGCTCCGTCCGCCGCCCAAGATACGGTGTCTTCCGTCTAACCACGCACGGAAGCCTGTACGATCTCCAAATTCCGTCGACTTGCGCCCAACGGGAAAAGGCGAAAAATACACCCGTCGATCACGAGTTGATCACTGAAATGTACGGAATTCCGTAAAAAGTTACGGCGTACGGGTCACAGGATGCCCGATGGTTTTTAATATGGTTAGATAGGTTAATATGGTTAGATAGGTTATTAGATAGGTTAGAATCCAAGTCAGACACTGAACTAGGTGCCCTAATATAAACAAGCTCCCGGGCTCGAAGTTTACCTAACCCGGGCTGAACTTTCCCCGTAAAGTGTCAAAACCATGCAAAAAAACCCTTGAAAAATTATTTATTCGCAATTTGATTTCAGCCACTACGGTAGGGCCCACTGAACGCGAGGAGTTTTTGTAAGAGTTTTTGTAAACATGATCACCCCAGGATTAAATTAACCCCTAAATGGTCTGAGATCCTGCCGATAAATCGGCTGGATCTTCACAATTTTGCAAACCATATGCCATCCAACCTACCCATATCCATTATCCAATGGCTGTCCTTGGGGGCCAAGCATGTCCATGAGTTGCCCTTCGGGTTGGTATATCACAACCTCACATATATGCAGGGTAGGCCATATATAACTGCTGTCAAAGTCAGGGGGGTCAAGACGCGCGTTTTCATTTTTGGTAGAATGTGCATTTTGAATTATGTTATAAGACCTAGGCACCTACCACTTCAGGGATGATAAACAATTAGTTGCTGAACAGTTTGAGCCATTGGGGTCATCATTTGGGTGGGTATACCAGCAGTTACACCCAGTACAGCCCTTAGGGGTACCGTTGGTAAAAAGCAACCAAGGGGGTACCTGGGTGGGCATACTACCTACTAATATGGCCACCAACCATGCCAAACAATACATTTCCCTTCCACAATGATGGGGAAACATAACTGCATCATCACACTGCCCTTACATGGCACCTATGTGCAGGTGCTACCTTGTCCATGCACGTAGGTAACGTGGTACGGATACCCTACGCAAGGCATGCATTCTAGGAGGCAGTCACCAACAAACTAGTGATGTTGAGCCTATTTCAGCCTGCCCTAGCAAGGATAAACTAGGCCTAAGCTCCTATAGCTTGCCAGGTGATGGCCAGCACACCTGGTGGCACATGCTGTCAATGGGAAGCTTTTACTCACCAGTTACGTGCTTGATGATGCCACAGCTAGAGACCAGCCAACTGCCTCACACTCATGCAATATGTGTATGGGAAATGTATAACAAACATATATGGAGGTATTCAAACCCATGCAGCCTCTAAAACTTATCACCATCACCCTGCGGCAGGTCAACTGACTGAGGGAAGCATCTAAGAAGGGTGTTTTAGAAAGGGGCCAGGCCAGGGTCAAGAAAGAGCATGAATAATGCAAAAAGAATGTGCTACACAAGCTAGAACGTACATATAAACGTCAAACATCGATAGGAAAACGATGATTAAGCTTTACCAGGCATGGATGGCGTTACCTTGGCCCAGGCGGTGGCCGCAAAAATGGCGCATTTCGGCACACCAAAGTTGTGCAGCATGGTCGCTGGATTCGGCGATTTCTGGCCACCCTTGCACGTTTACGACTATCATGTATCATAAAAAGTACAAAGAAACCGATATATCCTTTAAAATACGCCGGAAAGGTATTGCTGTCAACGTTTCTATCGTCCGGCCTGATCGCAGTTTTTTCCAGCAAGAACGCTGCCGACACCTATCAAATGGCATTCCCGCGAACCAAAAATTGGGCTGTATGATATTTAGGACGTATAAAATCAATATTCTAAGTTTGGTCAGAAAATTCGAACGAAAACGTAAATGCCATGCGTGGGCGCAAGCCGCCATGGCCAGGTCGTCGTTTTCCAGAATGCACGTTGTACGTGAAAAAGTACCCTGACCCCTTGTACTTTGACCGGCCAGAACACCTCTATATCTTTGTCAGAAGTATGCAAACCCATATACCATGCTGTGAAGAAACTTATAAACTTTCGATCTTCTCAGCAGGGGGGGTGTCCGAAACAAAAATATCAGACACATACGCTGAAATTTTCCAAAAGTTGGCCCTTGGACCCTACCTACCTAGCACGTACAGTAGGCGCTACAGCCTGTATACCTAGCAAAACCCTGAGGTCCCAAGGGTTATAGGGGTCGACCTAGGGAGCAAAATGATCAGCTCCGCGAGCTCTACTGTACTGTACTGTACCGTTTGAGCATATTGGTGTATGGGAAAATTCCGGTTTTCTAAAATGACGCTATTGGCGAGAACCCGGTCCACGGTAGCAGAAAGGTACCTTTTGGCGAATTAATTATTTTTTTGCCCAAAATGTATCGGATTCCGACCGATTTCGACCCCAATCTTCCATTTTGGACCAAGGTTCGGCTTTTTCATGGCAGATCCTGACTCCCCTCACCGAGATCTATCGATTGCGCTACTTAAACTTGAGATCAGACCACCCTACCTCGTACTTGCCATACTCGACTTTGGCTTACTTGGCGTAAGAGAATGACGTCAGAGCCATTTTTGCCAGTCTCGTAACAAGTCTATCACCTGGTCGGAAAAGGACTTTCAACTACCCGAGGGCAGATTTGGAGTTCCCTTGGAGAGATCTGTCGATTGCGCTAGTCAAATTTAATTTTGGGGTCGATCTCCGAGGCCCAGTTTCCTTGCGTGGACGAGTTTTTGTAAACAACAGACACTAGACCCCTTCTGAAGACCGCCAACCCCGACTATTTACCCCGACTAAATTCCTGGCGCGGCGCGTTTTGGGGAAATTAGTCGGACCACGACTAATCTACCCCGACTATTTTCGCGTTAGTCGGAAAATAGTTGGGGTAGATTAGTCGGGGTCCGACTAACTGAATTTCGTCGGGGTGCGCCTCGGGACCTGCTGGCGTCTGTACCAATTTGCGCACCACTACGCAACTCTGCTGGTCTGAACTGAACTGAACTGAAAAATACTCTAGTCATTGGTCAAATATACATGTATACTGGTTGTCTCTTTGATGTATACGTCCAGTGGCGTCAGAGGCCACTTACGCGGTCTCAGAGTGCATATGCTACCTGCTGCCGTCCGACCCGTGTCCGTGTTTTCAGAAGGGGCGAAACGTGCCGTTTCGACCGGTGTACCCCGACAAAACCCCCGACTAATTTAGTCGGGGTAGTTTAGTCGGGGTAGGTTTTTTCAGAAGGGGTCGTTCCGAACAGACGATGCGCAAGGCTGGGATGCGCAAGGCTGGGACTGCGTGTTAGGAGTGAGAAAACAATGTTTGCCACAAAGTTTTACTTTATTTCACTCAGATAAAAATAAGTCTCAGTCGGCAGCTGGCCGGCTGCTAGTTCCACCACAGGAGTGTGTGAGGTGTGAGGTACTGAGAGAGCAAACAAGGTGCGTAGCTTCGCCTTTTAAACAATTCCATGCTCAGCTACTGGGTAGCAGTTATGATCTACCTACAACGTGGCCACACCAAACTGGGTCTTTTCTGACTGTGTGGCAGTTAAAATCATAACGTGATCTCAAGCCAACCATTCACAACCAAAGTTCAAGGTCAGTCACAGAATGACTGGGTCACTTATGGAACAGAACTTAAACATGCGGCACATGCCCGTCCATGCAGTCCATAGCTAGCACTAAACTATAAGTACTAGTTTCAGGCAGGTGTGTCGATACTTCTGACACCCCCCTTACTCGGCACACAGGCCGGAAAACAAACTCAAGCAAGCCAGAACAAATGTTCACTAAATAAAAGAACTGTAGTAAGGGACCACTGTCACAGGCTAGCAAGTGTGTCCTTATTTTGTCTCATCTCGAATTGCCAGTAACTCAAATACCCAACAACTTGTGTCTGAGCTCCACAAAACGTGGCTCGGGTAGTGCCTTGCTAGGTCCGGGCCAACCGACCCCTCGTCGGCCCGGATTCGACCCGTTTTTCAAACTCTGACAGCTGGCATCCGCCCCCGGCCCGGCCCGACCCAGCCTATGCAATTTTGTATGGGCCCACCGTCGAACCCCGAATTTCGCACTGACCCCGGCGCGGCGCCAGCAGGACCGTCCGTACACCGGTGCACTGCTGACGAGGCTTCGGATATTCGGGATTGCTGACTAGGAGATCTCGGAGATCCTGATATTTCGCGCCAACTGGACCCCCCGAGCACGTGATATTGGACGAGGGCGGGCGTCCCACCAGTTCTCGCGACCAGAACCATGGCTGGCAAGGTAATCCGCTCCGTGATGAGGGAGACTTCGCCCGAAACCACCATGTTCACGGCGAACGACTACCGTTTCATCCGCGAAAAATTGGCGACTGTCTCCGTGGGGGAGTGCGGGAACAAGAGGGTGAGGCCCTTCCAGCTGCCCAACATCATCCGCAAGAGAAAGAAGCAGGAGCCCCCCACCGTGACCAGGGCCCTGTTCTCCACCCCTGGCCTGGGGCACCTCGAAAAGTCTTGGAAGTCCTCTGTGCCAGTGTCCGAAAACTCCCCCCCAGATGATTCCGAGCCGCCCCCCCTGTCGGACAGCCTGGTGGGCACTCCCGAGCTGGGGGAGTACAGCAGGATGACCTCAGTGGAGGGCCTTCGGAGACTTGCTCAACGGGATGGACTGCAGGGCCCTGACCCAGCTGTCCGGGCGCTCGGAGTACCACGCTGTGGCCGTGTCCCTGGCCATGGGCCTGCAGGGGGTGTCTTATTGCTTCTCCGGCTGCCGCCTGTGCGATCGCAGCCCCCGCTGGTTGAAGCGCACGGGGCTGGCCGAGTGACATATTAATTCTGGCACACTACTGTAAAGCATGGACCCGCCGAAGGACCCCGCCTACCGCCCCCCACAGAAGGACCCCAACTGGACCCCCCCCAAACGCGAGCCCCCGAAGCCCCCTGGCCCGGTTCTGCGGTTCCTCGCGTACGTCGTGAGGCACTCCCCCGTCGGCTGGTTCTTGACGTACGGGGTGCCCAAGGACAAGGAGAGTGGCAGGTACGACCTGCCGGCGAGTCTGGAGATAGCCTTCCGAGCCAACGTGCTGGCGGCCGCTACCCTGGCGATGGCGGCGTACTTCCTGGTAAGGCGGTTGTACCGCCCCGTCACGCTGGACTTCACGCCCACCGTGGCGGCCATCAGGGGGCTCCCCGGTGCGGGGCCGAGCGCGGGCTGAGTAATTATCAAACCGTACTTAATAAACGAATGTGGCTGCTCTTGTTCTTGGTAATCCTCATGTTCGCCACCATCATGCTGCGTTTCTCTAGCGGCGTCCCCGAGTCAGCTAGCACCCCCGCGGCCCCCGCGGTAGAAGCCGTAGCCGATAGCGCCACCCCGAACCCCGCGCCAGGTAGCACGGCCGCGGCCCCCGCGACGGTACACGCGAGCAAGGAACGGCCCATCCTCAACGCGCTAGGGATAGAGACGAAGAGCGGCGCGCACGTGGTCAACAGCGTGCAGAACCTGGTGGTGGACATGGTCAACCCGGTGTCCACGCTGGGCGGCATCCTGAACGGGTTCGGCCTGTTCCCCAACAAGCTGGGCGACAAGGTCAGCAAGGCTGGCGGCAAGATCACCAAGGCGGTGGTCGGGCACACGCCGGCGGGCGCGCTGATGCAGGCGTTCAAGGAGAAGAAGAGCGCGCGGTGCAAGGCCAAGAAGTTCTTCAGCTTCGGGTTCGCCAGGTGCTAACCCCGGGAGAGCTTGGATGTTCTTCTCCTGCCCAAAAAATAGAAGCCTATCCACGATCTTGCTCGAAACGGGATTCCCGCCCCCCGCCAGTTTTTTTGTCGGGGAGAAGCCTATCCAACAACATTGCTCGGGAATCTCTTCTCGGGGCCTCTTAAATTTATTCGACCCCTCTCCAGACATTCCCACCCTCCCAGTTTGGATAGGCTTCTCTTGGATAGTCTTCTTTTTTGGGGGTAAAGGCCAACAATAATATGGGCTATGGAAAAATTTTCCCTTGGGCATATATGCAGGTAGGGTATGCATGCCTGGGGGGAGTAATAGTTTGGGCCGAGGGCGAAAAAGAAGCCTATCCAAGAGAAGCCTATCCACGACCAACCCTCGAGAACCCCGGGAGAGGGCCTCTTAAATTTATTCGACCCTCGAGCAGGGTTCGGCAGGGGTCGAGTTTGGATAGGCTTCTCTTTTTTTTCTGGGCGACGGATGGCCGGGCCGCGGTTGGCGGGGGTTGTGTTGGATAGGCTTCTCTTTTTTGGGGTGGAGAAGGCTATCCAAGCCGAGCGCGCGTTAAGAGGGGCCGGGAAATTGTCTCCGCCACCATGTAAACGGTGATGGACGGGGGGTGGTGGTCCGGTCTGCGCTGGTGGCTGCCCGCGGCCAAGTGGGCGGTCCGCGGGGGGAGGGTGATGCTTGGGGGCGAGTCCGCTGACGTCAGCAAGCCAGGAGTGACGTCAGCAGAACCAGGGACGCCGCCGTCGGAGCCGTCTGATGCACACCTGCGTCCCGGCACACCCTGGCCCGGGCCTGTGGAGGGGTGAGCCGAGGGGGCGCCAGCCCATCCCTGCTGTAGTGCCACGTGTCACTATCCTATTGGCTGGCCTAAAGCAACAAAGCCCTGCCACACACCCTAACAGGCGGTGACAGGGCTATGAGGTGCCACGTGGCGTTATCCTGTTGCACTAGGAACTCAGATCTGAGATTTTTCTCAGTTTTTCTCAGTTTTCTCAGTTTTCTCAGGAAGGCTGCCTGAGATTTCCTGAGATTTCCTGAGATTTCCTGAGATTTCCTGAGATTTCCTGAGATCAACTGAGAAAAATCTCAGTTTTCTCAGGAAAACTGAGAAAATCACCTGAGAAAACTGAGAAAACTGAGAAAAAACTGAGATCAGCCTGAGAAAGTCGCCCGGCCTGAGAATTTTTTTTCTCAGGCGCAAAATTTCTCAGGCACCCAGTTTTTTCTCAGGTTGCTGCCTGAGAAAATCTGAGACTGAGAAAATCTGGGAAACTTAAGGCCTGAGAAAAACTGAGAAACCTCATGCACAAAGAGAAATCGCATTCATCACGCAACACGAAAATCGCTTTGATTACAAATTATAATAATTTAATGTGCAGCTGGAGTACAGCTATTCAAGTTTAATAAGAACATCAATTTCAGTCACTAGACGAGTTGCTACAATCTGCTTCAGCGTAGTTCACTTTTCCATGCGCCCTTGCACTTCTCCTCGTTGGTCCAAGGTTGCCCGGGCTAGGTGCAGCCACATTCTTGTGCTGCCTACCCCCTCTCCCCCTCTGCCCCCGCTTCCCCCGCGTAGGTTCAGCCGCATACTCGCGGCCATCGTCACCACGGCAGAATCAGCAGCATTTTCTGCTGCAGGCTGCCTACCTCCTCTCCCCTTCTGCCCCCCTTCCCCCGCCTAGGTTCAGCCGCATACTCGCGGCCATCGTCACCACGGGCAGAATCAGCAGCATTTTCTGCTGCAGGCTGCCTCCTTCCTCTCCCCCTCCGTCCACGCGTCCCCCGTGCAGGTTTAGACGCTTCGTAGCTGCATGGGTCATCACTGTCGCTGCTAGGTGGAGCCACATCCTCTTGGCTACCATTATCACTGCCGCTGCAGATGGAGGAATCAGTTTCTGCTGCAGGCTGCTTACCCCTTCTCTTCCTCGGTGCAGGCATGCCATCCTCGCTGCCATTGCAACCAATGCTGCCACTGGCAGCATCATCTGCTGAGGCAGCCTTCTTCTTGCTCTTGGAAGCCTTCTTCTTGCGTTCTTTCAGTTCTTCCAGTGGCACATCAAGCCGTGGACGAGGACGGGCGACAGGCTCAGGGACAAGATCAGCAAACACTCGAGTGCCCTCCCATGGAAGCTTCAAGGCGCGAGTGAGTTCATTGTATGATGTGCTCCCATCCGCTGCCGACAAATGCCATGGCAGCTTCATATGGACTATCGCCATCTCAGGCGCATAGGCTGGGTCCAGTACATACCCTACCGAGCTAACACTGCTAGGTAAGACTATTCTAGCATGCCGTGGGGCGTCGACACTGGTAACTGTTGTCAAGTACTCCATGGGACGGTCCACCACGTGTGAAGAGTGAAAAAGACTGACTTTAAAAAGTATCTGCCTTCTCCATGTCCCCACCGGCTTTTGCAGTGTCGTGTGCAGAATGTGAGTAACATACCCATACTGCACCCCACCACTACCGTCATGGACCGCAACGCCTGAGTTCTGGTGGCGCTTGGTCGCTTCGTCAGCACGCTCTGTCCTATAGTTCACGCCGTACGCCTGGACCGTGTCATGTTCATCAGCTAGTGCCTGGATGCCGAATGCCGCTGCTTTGATCAAGTCAGGCACTAACGGCTTGATGTTCTGCCCGATCCACCACAGCAGCCAGGCGATGTCGGCGCACAGTGGTCGCCTGCACAAGAAAATCCAAACAGCGGGGTAACACTCCATATCCGAGAAGTTGGATCAATATATATCAATTCAAGTTGCGAGACTTGCTACTACTACCTTCTCTGCTGCAAATGTTAATGCAGATGCAAATGCTAATCATGCTGCTGATTGTGGTATACACCCTCATGCACCAGTTAAGCACCTGCCAATCATGCTCACTCTGCATGCTAATCAATGCCACGTAAATATGCTGCCCTTGCTTCAATATTGCCATGCACAAACTCCAAAGGAGAGCAAGGACGACCTTGTCATGCCTAAAAGTGATACAAGCACTCACCAGTAATCTTGGTCCCCATGACCGTCAGTGTACACAGCACGTGCCAGCGCATCCCTTATCAACAGGCCGCGTACTTCTTCCAGCTCGGATGCAGTGAAGCGGTGGCTGTCAGGGCGAAGGCGTTTGCTCAGCATGACCTCTTTGGACAGGTCGTTGTTCAGTATGTCCCAGCAGTGTACGGCGTCTCTTGGCTGGATTAGTGTGAGGCAAAGAAAAGAAGACGTAAAATCAGGCTGGGACATGTGCATTACATTAATGTGGCAAAAAATACAATCCAAAAAACATGGACATGTAATGTACAAAAACATAGACTACAGCAGCGAACTTACAATGCAGGTGTCATCGGCAAAATGCAGCAGGATCCGCAACGCTTCCTGGCTCACGAAAAACTCGGCGATTGAGTGCTCGACGTTCACGTTTGATAACGCTCCATCGGTACACTGTGCCATCTGCCTTTCACCCCACGCCATGGAGCGGCCCTCAGGGAGACCAGCCCACTGGATCTGCTCACTAAGGTGGACTGCCGCGTGAACAGAGCGCGACATCTCCGAAGCTGGCATAACCCGCTCGAGTGCAACAACTGCACGCACCATCAAACGGCCCACGTGAGCCAGCTGTTCCTGGGTGAGCACCCTACACGAAAAAATGCAGTTGCAGGCAGCAGCCATAAGCAAGAAGGCAGATCGGGCGTCCACGTGCAGCCGCCCTCGGAGCACCACAGCCAGTAGGTAGCACATGTATTTGATCTTGTCGGTAGTTTTCATGCATTCACTGCCCTTGCCCGACGCAGCGAACCGGCGATAGTCCCCGCTGCAGTAGTCTGGTAGACAGCTGTACATGGCACCCTCCACGGCTGCAAGCAAGAGTCAAATAAATAGTACATACATAACCAAAGAAAGCGATATGTCAGTTTACGCATGTTTAAGTTATTTGTTATCAGTGCTTTAAGGGGCAAAACAATTTTTTTTTTTTAATGCAAAGAGGGAGCCCAGCGAATCAGAATCATAATTGGCCTTCTTCTAACGCAAGAAACATCTTGCAAATGATCCGTACCAGTGCAGGCCTCTTTCTCTGCAGGCGTCAGCTGGCAGGGAGGGTGATGCCTCACGTCCTTCGTAGTCATCTTGCGCTTATTGCCACGCGCCGCCGCCACCGCCACCTTGGTCTTTGTTATCCATAGCTCCTGGTTGTAGCCCAAAGCTTTCAGCCGCTTTCGGACTGCGGCGGTAACGGCTTTCCCTGCAAGTGCAGAAGGAATAAAAAGCACACACAGAAAAAACAAAAAATCAACATCTCTGACGTACCCTACACAAGGAAAGAAAGAAACGCAAAAAATGAAAAAACAAAGAAAAATCTATGGTCTTACCCCTTGTGCACGCCATCATGCGCTTCAATATGTTCGGGATGAGGTGGAATTCATCCACTAGGTGCCGTACGGGGAGTTCACGCCAGTATTCCAGCCGGTCAAACACCTCGGGTTGGACTTTTCTCAAGCCACAGTACTCAAGGTATAAGTCACGGTCCATTAAAGGCGGGGCGTCGCCGGCATCGGCGGGGCGGCCAGGGTCATCCTTCTCTAGCAGAGTGTCATTTTGCAGAAAGACAATTTTGCCTTGAGAGAAATACACCCCTTCCCACCTAGGCCCATGGAGAGTGCAACCGAAATACCCGGAATCCGGAATATTCAGTGCCTTGGCGAAGGCAGGGTAGTCGTGAATAACCCATAGAAGCAGCGACTGGACCCGAACAGGCTTGAAACAAGTGCCTTTGTCATCCAAGATGTCACAGACGTGAAACCCACGCCACATGCCCACAAAGTCATCGGCCACCAACTCGAGAAAAATCTGCAAGTCCGATGGCGCACGACCCTTGCAAGCACTGATCAAAAGTACTGGTGGTGAAAAATGCTTGTTGGAAAAAGCACCCTCAGGCAGGTTGTAACAAGCCGCGAATGCGGCCCAGCAGGAGTAAGTCATCTTAAAGCTCCGAGGGTTCATGCCATCAATGCACACCCCAAACATCAAGTTCCGGGGATCGCGTCTGAACTCAGGGTATTTGTCCTTCACGAATTGAACAGCACGGCAGTCTGCAGGCATTCATACAAAGGCACAGCATACAACAACACGCATGTGCGACAGGTGGGAGAGATTTAGTTCCCAGGCCGACTAATGGCATAGGAAAAATCAAAGAAACCATCAGTCTAAAATAAAGCAAAGGCGTTGTAAAGGGAGGCCGTGGGGGAAATCGAGCAGCAGATGAATTAAAAGCAAATGCGATTTCCAAACCCTGGTATCTTTACGAACCTTTTACACCATTCACTTTCCGGGTTGGGCCATCTGACTCCTTGTTCTCAGCCTCTGATGCATACCGCAAAGCGGCGGACATGGCAGGGATTCTCAGCCAGCTGCGGATACGGTTTTGGAGAGGGAAATGACGGACTTGACGATGTGGCTTGTTTGTCATTCTTTCCACACCCTTCCTGTCAGTGTACTTCTCATACCGCGTCTCGCCACACTTGGGACATTTCTGCAGGTCTTTGTCCTTGTACAAAAACTTGTCGCAGCAGCAGGCGTCATAGACTCGGTACCCCACCCCTACCGAGTTGACGAGGTTTTTGGCCTCCTTTATGCTGGCTGGTAGACAATTGCCTGCCGGCAAGATTTCCGATATGAATTGCATCAGCTGGTCACCAAACGCCTTCGTGCACGCATTTTCCCCCAGTAAAGCCAGCAGCCGCAATGACGTTACTACGGCTGAGTCCGACGAGCCAGGATAGAGCGGAGTGTCTTGTCTGACTCGGTTCACGGTCTCGTCGAACTGGCGGGCAAATGCCTCCGCCTCTGCCTCCCCGCTGCCATCTACATCATCACGCTCCTGCATCATGAAGTCATCCACAGTTTCAGCCATTCGCGTCACTAAGGTGGTGCCGGGCCCGCTACGAAAAACGTAGCGGGCCCGGTGATGTCGCTATTTCACCACCCGACTCTACATCGAGTCACTATGCATGACATAAATATGGCTGCCTACAGCATCGCGCAAGGTGTACACGTCAAATTATTATGGCGTTCGTTGCCAAGGCTGCGTACCTGCCCTTGGCGTAGCTCACGTTGGCGTAGCTCACGTTGGCGTAGCTCACCCTCCTTTGTCAACGGTGGCGTTCTCCAATTCACGTGCCTTCACGTGCAACGTCCACTTCCTGTGCCAGCTCTGGCGCGGCGCTTGCCCTCCGGGCTGAATTTCAAATTTCCGCGGCATTTAGTGCACTCCGTTGGATTATTGGGCGCTGCGTCCGGACGGAGGCTGCTGCCTGCTGGTCGCACAAAAGTGATCGTTTGTTGGCATGGTGAGACATGTCGAAGGCTGGACAGGATGGTGGAAAAGCGTAAGGCAGATGCCAATACGTGGCAGAGATTTCACGCGGCACATGCAACTGAGTCTCAACCACTAGTGAACGTACCGCCAGCCGAATATCAGAAACGGCTGCGGGCCACGATATTCCAGCTCTCCAAGAAGTATTTCCTGGACGGACTAGCCCGAAAAGAAGAGGACGATGAGCTATTCCATGCCGTAGTGGAGCGCGTCTGCAGTGTCTGCAGTGGATTTACCCGAGCGTTAGCAAAAGCGGCTCATGATACGGCATTGAATAGATTCCGCGCTGGGAATCAGAAAGGCAAGGAGCCTACCGGGCAGTCCCCGCGAGAGTTTGTAGCAAGCGAGGTCTCGCGACATCTCTCAAACCGGAAGCGGGAAGTCAAGCTGCGCGAGATTGCGGCTAGCGGTTCTGAGCCACGGAAGCCGACGACCAAGACAGCTGGCCCACCGGCCGCCGAGGCCCCCGCTCCGGCTCGCCGCCCCCTGGCATCCATCACTAACGGAGAAACGACAGATTCCAAGGTGCATGAAATGATTTTATAGGGCCGGCATTGGTTATAGTTTTGCTGGGATTTTTTGGTCTGTGTAGAAGACAGTCATAGTATTTTCAATTTCTGTACCACATCTTCCATCGTGTTTCGCCTCTAATAAATTGCTTGAGTCGTGCGTTTTGATGACTTCTTTTACACCGGCGTTGCATGATGCAGTTGTCAACCAACGACGCGAAGGAAGAGTCAGGCATCATGTCAGGGGCTGAGATAGGCAGCCTGTCACCGGCATCCCGAAAGGCTGCGAGGCTTGCAGCGCTGCATGCCCAGATTGCGGAAGTTGAGGCGGAGTATGAGGTGGAGGTCACGCACGAAGACTCCGCGTTTCGTCCGCCTCCGCCGGTACCCCCTCGATCATCGCCCAAGGCACCTCCCCCGCTGCCCACTGCAGCGCCGGCGGCACCTCCCCCGCTGCCCGCTGCAGCGCCCGAGGCACCTCCGTTTCGTCCGCCTCCGCCAGTGCCCCCTCGATCATCGCCCAAGGCATGGCCTCCCCCGCTGCCCACTGCAGCGCCCGCGGCACCTCCCCCGCTGCCCACTACTGCAGCGCCCGCGGCACCTCCACCGCTGCCCACTGCAGCCCCAAAGCTGCCTCCTCAGGAACCCACATTGCCCAATCGAATGGAGGTAGCGTGTGAGACATGGTGCACTCTACTTGATGCCGTAATGGAAAAGAGAAAGGAGCCAGCGCCAGTGTCCACTGCAGTGCCCGTGCCCGAGGCCGCACTGCCGCCGCCGCAGAAAAAGGCACAGCCAAAGCCTCCGAAGCCGCCGCGCCAGCCTAAGTGGGTCCCACCTCCCCCAACAGACTTTGGCTTACCCCATTACTTGGAGAAAGCCGGCATCCCACACGCGCACATCTTGCCACGCCCGGCAGATATCAAGGCAGAGGTCACGGCGGGTCTCTTCTTCGCGCAGAAGTGGTTTTTGAAGGCCGTGCCGGCGCTCAAAAAAGGTGCGGAGTGGTCCTGGGAAATCGGCATGATCAGCGCGGTGAACTTCAGACTCGCAAAGCCTTGGAAGGCCACCTTTCTGGCCGAAGAGGGCGAAGAGCCTGAAAAGTATGAGATTGACTGTTTCACTTTGCCCTACGGTGAGGAGGGCTCCACAGAGACCTCATGGGTCCTCCTTGGAGGCATCAGCATCACAGACCTGCCTTCTCTAAAGGCTAAACCTACTTCCAAGGTGGCCGCAACGCTTCCCCAGACAGACACCGAGCCGGAGACCAAGTGGGAGACCGAGCCGGAGACCGAGCAGGAGACCAAGCCGGGGACCCAGCCAGCATACAAGCGCGCGCGGGTAACGCTGGAGCTCCAGGAACTGGATCCTCCCAAGCATGGGCTCACTGATGCCGAGAAGAAGGTCCAGGATCTGCAGAGGCAGCTGGAAGAGCAGCTGGCGCTGCTAAAGGCTGCGCAAGAGAAGATGTCAACTCAAGCAAGGAGCCAGCTGGCCACCCCGATGGAAACCGAGGAGACTCCATCTGTAAGTTTGTGGCAAGTTTCCAAAATCATTGGCCATGCATGTTGACCTTACGCAGTCACGTGTCTATAAAATATTTAATTAATTAATGTTGGCTTTGAATGTCAAGTTATTGCGCACTCAGCAAGTAAATGTCGACTTGGCAGACAATTTTGTTTTAATATCTTTCTTTTCTTCTTGATGCTTATAAAATTGCTGAATTGCAGGCAAGCGGGACTGAGCAAGAGTCCAAAGCGGGCACCGAGTATGGACAACCTGCATGACAGATTCAAGCTCATCAATCGTAAAGTATGTGTGGTGAACAGTTACACTTTTCGACTACCTTCTTTTCTATATACCACCATTATTTATGCATGCCAGCACCCCACCCCATTTATTGATGCATGCCAGCACCCCACCCCATTTATTGATGCATGCCAGCACCCCACCCCATTTATTGATGCACGCCAGCACCCCACCCCATTTATTGATGCATTCCAGCACCCCACCCCATTTATTGATGCATGCCTGCACCCCACCCCATTTATTGATGCATGCCTGCACTCCACCACCACCATCTACGCATGCCAGCACCCCACCCCATTTATTGATGCATGCCTGCACTCCACCACCACCATCTACGCATGCCAGCACCCCACCCCATTTATTGATGCATGCCAGCACCCCACCCCATTTATTGATGCATGCCAGCACCCCACCCCATTTATTGATGCATTCCAGCACCCCACCCCATTTATTGATGCATGCCAGCACCCCACCCCATTTATTGATGCATGCCAGCACCCCACCCCATTTATTGATGCATGCCAGCACCCCACCCCATTTATTGATGCATGCCAGCACCCCACCACCACCATCTACGCATGCCAGCACCCCACCCCATGTATTGATGCATGCCAGCACCCCACCCCATTTATTGATGCATGCCTGCACTCCACCACCACCATCTACGCATGCCAGCACCCCACCCCATTTATTGATGCATGCCTGCACTCCACCACCACCATCTACGCATGCCAGCACCCCACCCCATTTATTGATGCATGCCAGCACCCCACCCCATTTATTGATGCATGCCAGCACCCCACCCCATTTATTGATGCATTCCAGCACCCCACCCCATTTATTGATGCATGCCAGCACCCCACCCCATTTATTGACGCATGCCCGCACCCCACCCCATTTATTGATGCATGCCAGCACCCCACCACCACCATCTACGCATGCCAGCACCCCACCCCATTTATTGATGCATGCCAGCACCCCACCCCATTTATTGATGCATGCCAGCACTCCACCACCACCATCTACGCATGCCAGCACCCCACCCCATTTATTGATGCATGCCAGCACCCCATCACCACCATCTACGCGTGCCAGCACCCCACCCCATTTATTGATGCATGCCAGCACCCCACCCCATTTATTGATGCATGCCAGCACCCCACCCCATTTATTGATGCATGCCAGCACCCCACCACCGCCATCTACGCATGCCAGCACCCCACCCCATTTATTGATGCATGCCAGCACCCCACCACCACCATCTACGCATGCCAGCACCCCACCCCATTTATTGATGCATGCCAGCACCCCACCCCATTTATTTATGCATGCCTGCACCCCACCCCATTTATTGATGCATGCCAGCACCCCACCCCATTTATTGATGCATGCCAGCACCCCACCCCATTTATTGATGCATGCCAGCACCCCACCACTACCATCTACGCATGCCCGCACCCCACCCCATTTATTGATGCATGCCAGCACCCCACCCCATTTATTGATGCATGCCAGCACCCCACCCCGTGTATTGATGCATGCCAGCACCCCACCCCATATATTGATGCATGCCAGCACCCCACCCCATGTATTGATGCATGCCAGCACCCCACCACCACCATCTACGCATGCCAGTACCCCACCCCATTTATTTATGTAGTTGCACACTCTCACGCACCCACCCACGCACGCACGCCTGCACGCAGCCAGCAGCCCACCCATGCCCACCAACCAGCGCATGCGTACGCACACACACACATGCACACACACACACACACACAACTGCACGCACACGCACACGCACGCACGGCACCTAGCTGCACTTTTGATCTCACGCACCCATGCACCCACGCACGCACGCCTGCACGCAGCCATCAAACCACACATCAAGCCACGCCTGCACAAACGCACACATGCACAACTGCACGCACACGCACACGCACACGCACACGCACACGCACACGCACACGCACACGCACACGCACACGCACACACACACGCACACGCACGCACACCTAGCTGCACACTCTCATGCACCCATCCACGCACGCACACCTAGCTGCACGCGCTCACACACTCACGCAATGCATGGCAGCATGCCCACCTTCTATATCATTCTTGGAATATTTATCATGTTGCATAATATGGCATAATAACTTGTTATCATGTTTGTAAATGTAACTCCTTTCTTATTTGTGCTTTCTTTCATTGGGATGACTTGATGCAGATTGCGGAGCATGCAAGCTCGAAGAGAAGACGTACGCATCAATATTGAGTGAAACAATCGTTGCTGGTGGACTCTGGCATGCCAGCCGTTATATGGCCATGAGCCATCAGCTATAGCAGTCCAGAAATCGGATGCTCGAGCAATTTGATTAGTCGATGTTTTATATTTTGATTGTATTGAAACGATGAGTCACGCAATGCCACAATGAAACATAAGTTTATTACTAAATCAAACAGCGTGATGCCATGAATGCCACGCCTAAAACCACAAGATGTGCTAATCACGTGTATTTATATCATGAATTTATTGTTGCATTCATTGCATTATGCTGTTATCTTTGTTAGAATACACATTTAATTCTGGCAACAGCATGCCTGAGAATATGCCCTGAGATTTTCAGCGCCTGAGAAAATGCCCTGAGATTTTCAGCCTGAGAAAAAAAAATCTCAGTGTCCACGTAAAATCTCAGTTTCCACTTAGCCCTGAGATTTCCTGAGATTTCCTGAGAAAAAGCCAATTTTCTCAGGCCAATCTCAGGAAATCTCAGGTCACTTTCTCAGGAAATCTCAGGAAATCTCAGGAAAATCTCAGGAAATCTCAGGAAATCTCAGGAAATCTCAGGAAATCTCAGTTTTTTTCTCAGGAAATCTCAGGAAATCTCAGGAAATCTCAGTTTTCTCAGTAGCGAGTTCCTAGTGTGGCTGGCCTAACGCACAAAAGCCCCCATCACACACCCAACCGGGCGGTGACAGGGGCAGCATAAGGGTCCAAAACCCTGGGCACCAGGGGAGGTGTCAAAGTTTGACAGCATAAGGGCCAAAAAAATATCTAAAGCTGACAGTATATAAGTATCTTCCAATAGGAAGAGGCCGGACCTTGACACCGGGTGTCAAGGTCTGACAGGGCTCCCTGGTGTCCCAGGCTTGAATGGCCATTCAAGCCTGGGACACCAGGGAGCCCTGTCAGACCTTGACACCCGGTGTCAAGGTCCGGCCTCTTCCTATTGGAAGATACTTATATACTGTCAGCTTTAGATATTTTTTTGGCCCTTATGCTGTCAAACTTTGACACCTCCCCTGGTGCCCAGGGTTTTGGACCCTTATGCTGCCCCTGTCACCGCCCGGTTGGGTGTGTGATGGGGGCTTTTTTGCGTTAGGCCAGCCAACAGGATAACGCCACGTGGCACCTCATAGCCCTGTCACCGCCTGTTAGGGTGTGTGGCAGGGCTTTGTTGCTTTAGGCCAGCCAATAGGATAGTGACACGTGGCACTACAGCAGGGATGGGCTGGCGCCCCCTCGGCTCACCCCTCCACAGGCCCGGGCCAGGGTGTGCCGGGACGCAGGTGTGCATCAGACGGCTCCGACGGCGGCGTCCCTGGTTCTGCTGACGTCACTCCTGGACTGGCTTGCTGACGTCAGCGGACTCGCCCCCAAGCATCACCCTCCCCCCGCGGACCGCCCACTTGGCCGCGGGCAGCCACCAGCGCAGACCGGACCACCACCCCCCGTCCATCACCGTTTACATGGTGGCGGAGACAATTTCCCGGCCCCTCTTAACGCGCGCTCGGCTTGGATAGCCTTCTCCACCCCAAAAAAGAGAAGCCTATCCAACACAACCCCCGCCAACCGCGGCCCGGCCATCCGTCGCCCAGAAAAAAAAGAGAAGCCTATCCAAACTCGACCCCTGCCGAACCCTGCTCGAGGGTCGAATAAATTTTAGAGGCCCTCTCCCGGGGCTCTCGAGGGTTGGTCGTGGATAGGCTTCTCTTGGATAGGCTTCTTTTTCGCCCTCGGCCCAAACTACTACTCCCCCCAGGCATGCATACCCTACCTGCATATATGCCCAAGGGAAAATTTTTCCATAGCCCATATTATTGTTGGCCTTTACCCCCAAAAAAGAAGACTATCCAAGAGAAGCCTATCCAAACTGGGAGGGTGGGAATGTCTGGAGAGGGGTCGAATAAATTTAAGAGGCCCCGAGAAGAGATTCCCGAGCAATGTTGTTGGATAGGCTTCTCCCCGACAAAAAAACTGGCGGGGGGCGGGAATCCCGTTTCGAGCAAGATCGTGGATAGGCTTCTATTTTTTGGGCAGGAGAAGAACATCCAAGCTCTCCCGGGGTTAGCACCTGGCGAACCCGAAGCTGAAGAACTTCTTGGCCTTGCACCGCGCGCTCTTCTTCTCCTTGAACGCCTGCATCAGCGCGCCCGCCGGCGTGTGCCCGACCACCGCCTTGGTGATCTTGCCGCCAGCCTTGCTGACCTTGTCGCCCAGCTTGTTGGGGAACAGGCCGAACCCGTTCAGGATGCCGCCCAGCGTGGACACCGGGTTGACCATGTCCACCACCAGGTTCTGCACGCTGTTGACCACGTGCGCGCCGCTCTTCGTCTCTATCCCTAGCGCGTTGAGGATGGGCCGTTCCTTGCTCGCGTGTACCGTCGCGGGGGCCGCGGCCGTGCTACCTGGCGCGGGGTTCGGGGTGGCGCTATCGGCTACGGCTTCTACCGCGGGGGCCGCGGGGGTGCTAGCTAACTCGGGGACGCCGCTAGAGAAACGCAGCATGATGGTGGCGAACATGAGGATTACCAAGAACAAGAGCAGCCACATTCGTTTATTAAGTACGGTTTGATAATTACTGTTTAGCCTTTACCGCGCTCGGCCCCGCACCGGGGAGCCCCCTGATGGCCGCCACGGTGGGCGTGAAGTCCAGCGTGACGGGGCGGTACAACCGCCTTACCAGGAAGTACGCCGCCATCGCCAGGGTAGCGGCCGCCAGCACGTTGGCTCGGAAGGCTATCTCCAGACTCGCCGGCAGGTCGTACCTGCCACTCTCCTTGTCCTTGGGCACCCCGTACGTCAAGAACCAGCCGACGGGGGAGTGCCTCACGACGTACGCGAGGAACCGCAGAACCGGGCCAGGGGGCTTCGGGGGCTCGCGTTTGGGGGGGGTCCAGTTGGGGTCCTTCTGCGGGGGGCGGTAGGCGGGGTCCTTCGGCGGGTCCATGCTTTACAGTAGTGTGCCAGAATTAATATGTCACTCGGCCAGCCCGGCCGTGCGCTTCAACCAGCGGGGGCTGCGATCGCACAGGCGGCAGCCGGAGAAGCAATAAGACACCCCCTGCAGGCCCATGGCCAGGGACACGGCCACAGCGTGGTACTCCGAGCGCCCGGACAGCTGGGTCAGGGCCCTGCAGTCCATCCCGTTGAGCAAGTCTCCGAAGGCCCTCCAGGTCATCCTGCTGTACTCCCCCAGCTCGGGAGTGCCCACCAGGCTGTCCGACAGGGGGGGCGGCTCGGAATCATCTGGGGGGGAGTTTTCGGACACTGGCACAGAGGACTTCCAAGACTTTTCGAGGTGCCCCAGGCCAGGGGTGGAGAACAGGGCCCTGGTCACGGTGGGGGGCTCCTGCTTCTTTCTCTTGCGGATGATGTTGGGCAGCTGGAAGGGCCTCACCCTCTTGTTCCCGCACTCCCCCACGGAGACAGTCGCCAATTTTTCGCGGATGAAACGGTAGTCGTTCGCCGTGAACATGGTGGTTTCGGGCGAAGTCTCCCTCATCACGGAGCGGATTACCTTGCCAGCCATGGTTCTGGTCGCGAGAACTGGTGGGACGCCCGCCCTCGTCCAATATCACGTGCTCGGGGGGTCCAGTTGGCGCGAAATATCAGGATCTCCGAGATCTCCTAGTCAGCAATCCCGAATATCCGAAGCCTCGTCAGCAGTGCACCGGTGTACGGACGGTCCTGCTGGCGCCGCGCCGGGGTCAGTGCGAAATTCGGGGTTCGACGGTGGGCCCATACAAAATTGCATAGGCTGGGTCGGGCCGGGCCGGGGGCGGATGCCAGCTGTCAGAGTTTGAAAAACGGGTCGAATCCGGGCCGACGAGGGGTCGGTTGGCCCGGACCTAGTCTACCTGCAAAACGCACCTTTCGAACGGACACGGCACCCCCAAAAGGTTTACTAGGCTTGCCGACAGCGACCCCTCGCAGTGGGGGGCGTGTGGCGGCGTCAGGGGCAGTTAGGGGCAGGGGGGCGTGTGGCGGCGTCAGGGGCAGTTAGGGGCAGGGGGGCGTCTGGCGGCATTAGGGGCGGGGGGCAGTGCAGGGGGGCGGGGGGCAGTGCAGGGGGGCGGGGGGCAGTGCAGGGGGGCAGGGGGGGGCAGGGGGAGGGCAGGGGGCAGGGGGGGGGGGGGCAGGTCAGCGCGGCAGGGGCGGTGCGTGGCGCGCGTGGCGGTTCGCGCACCGCGTGGATGCGTGGGCGGGGCCGGAGAGGCTGGATAGGCTTCTCCGGGTCGAAAAAGAGAAGGCTATCCACGTTTTCGCTCGGGGCGGGTTTCTCAGGCTGCGGCAATTGTTTTGCCGGGGAGAAGCCTATCCACGACCATCGGTCGGGAATGGCTGGAGAGGGCGTCTTAAATTTGTTCGCCCCTCGATCAGGGGTTCTCGGGGGTCGAGTTTGGATAGGCTTCTCTTGGATAGACTTCTTTTTTGGGGGTAAAGGCGAAGAATAATATGGGCTAAGGAAAAAATTTTGGGGGGGGGTATATGCATGGGGGGTATAGGGCTGGGGGGAATAATAGTTGGTGGAGGGGGTCGAAAAAGAAGGCTATCCAGGAGAAGGCTATCCAAACTGGGAGGGCGGGAGGGGCTGGAGAGGGGTCGAGTAAATTTAAGAGGTGTCGAGCAGAGGTTCTCGAGCAATGTTGTTGGATAGGCTTCTCTCGGGGTGGAAAATTGAGGGGGGGCGGGAGGGCGGGGAGAGGCAGGATGTTGGATAGGCTTCTCTTTTTCGTGGTGGAGAAGGCTATCCAAGGCGAGAGGGCGTTGGCGGGGGTCGGGGCGAGTCGGGTCGTGGCGGGGTGAGGTGCGGGTTAAAAATAATGTGCGCGGATGGTATGGTTGCCTAGTATGCGCGGGAATTGTATCGCGAAGGAGTGCGGCGGGACAACGAGCGGGGGGGGTAGGTGCCGGAGGCGCGTGGGGCTGGGGCGGGACGGGCGGTGCGCGAGCCACGGGGCGGGCGCGGGGCGCGCGGTCGCGCCTAGGGCGGCGCACAGGGTCGCGGCCCGGAAGGCGGGGGGGGGGCGGGGGCGTAAGCACAGGATGCGGGCGGGGGGGGTGGAAAGAGTGGGCGGGGGGTGGGCACTACCAAAAGAGAAAAAACTGGTTAGACTTGTACCTGTCGACGAAAAGTTGGCGTACCTTGAAAAACATCTGATAACGCAAAATGAACGTGTTCGTGAGCGTGCTGAACAAATTAAAACACATCATGCTGAGTTGAAAAGTCTAGCAAAACGAATTGATGAAAGAAAAGAGGAAATAGACAAAATTCCTGGCGTAGGAAAGGATAAGGACCGGTACAAAAAGGACAAACTTATCACAGATGATATCTACGACATGGCCCAAATCAAACGGAGAATGGGAAATGTAGAACTGGACATGCAGTTGATCATTAAAGATATTCACATGCGCGGAAAGTTACGTGACGCGTTAGAGGATGTCAAGGACGCTGTTGAGAGGGGTAAAGGTGATTTGAACAAACAAATAAACCAATACGACAAGGTCGCAAGGGAGATGCACGAAACGCCATTTAAGGATCTAAACATCGCTGCTGCCCCTGCCCCTGATCCTACCGCCTCTGCTTCCGCTGCCCCCGCTCCCCCTCCTCCAGGCCCTCTGCCTCCTCCTCCTCCTCCTCCTCCTCCCCCCCCTGCCCCTCCCCGTCCTCCAGGACCCCCAATCGATCCTCTCGCGGCGGCCCGAGCGGCCCGAGCGGCCCGTTTAGCCCGTGCCGCCGCCGCCCCCCCCACGCCATCGGTGTCGTCCGACGATTCCGATGACGACGACTACATCGGGTTCAGGCCCGTCTCCAATCAGAACATGTACGTGCCCATGAGCACGTACTGCAGGGATCCCAGGAGCCGCTTGACGGGCCGCGCACAGGCCGCGTCGACGATCGGGCTGGGCGCGAACGGCCGGTGCGTGATACGCAGGCCCCGGGGCAAGAAGCACGGGGTCGCGGCGTTCAACATCTTCGACTACGACGACCCGGACCACTACCCCGACAACTTCTGGCTCCCCGAGGCGGACCACTTCAAGACCCTGAGCGACTCCGACGACGAGTATGGCGCCGGGTACAAGCGGTACGCCGTCGGGTACACCCCCATGCGTGCCACCCGGCGCGGCCCCGCGAGAAGGCGCGCCGCCGCTCGGTCGGCGCGGGGCGCGCGGGCGAACAAGTACAGGTGGGCCCGCTATCGGCCGTGACGGAGGCCAGCATAAATATTATCTGCGCATAGGGGTATAGGTACCATCCCATGTCTACCGCTCTGGAACAGCTTAGCGACGTGCGCTACGGCCGCGTCTACTCCACCGCGCTCCTGGGCGACCTCGACCCCGCCGCGAGCGTGAAGGACCTCGTCATCAAGGCGCAGGACAGCATCGTCATCCGGCCCAACAGCGGGTTCGGCCCCAGCGCGTCCAAGCGCTTCAAGGTGATCGGGTCCATGGGCATCGACGGCGCGCTGTCGGTCGACAACGTGACCGTCGACGGCAGCACCGTCAACTCCTCCTCCGGCAGCCTGGTTCTGTCCTCCGACGCCGGCTCGGTGCGCGTGGCCGACGTGGTCGCCTCCGCGGCCTCCCTCTCGCCGGCCTCCGACGTGGACCTGACCGTCTCGGGCGGGGCCACCAAGTCGGTGCTGGTCGAGGGCGTCAAGTTCACCGACAACGCGGTGACCACCTCCAGCGGCACTTTGGCGCTGAGCTCGGGCGGGTCGGCCGCGAACGCGCTCCAGGTGGGCGGCGTGACGGTGACAAACGCGTCCGTGTCCTCCTCCACCGGCGACGGCAACTTGACGATGGCGTCCAACGGCGCGGGGGCCGTGCTGCTGGACAACGTGAAGGTAAAGTCCTCGGGCATCAGCAACAACATGGCTGACACCGACCTCACTCTCTCCTCGAATGGCACTGCGGCTGTGGTGGTTGACAACGTGAAGATGAAGGCCTCGGCCATCAGCAACAACGTGACGAACACCGACCTGACTCTCTCCTCTAATGGCACTGCGGCTGTGGTGGTTGACAACGTCAAGATGAAGGCCTCCGCCATCAGCAACAACGTGACTGACACCGACCTGACTCTCTTCTCCAATGGCACCGCGGCTGTGGTGGTCGACAATGTGAAGATGAAGGCCTCGGCCATCAGCAACAACCTGACGAACACCGACCTGTCTCTGTCCTCGAATGGCACAGGTGCCGTTCTGGTGGATAACGTACGCGTGAAGACGTCCGGCATCAGCAACAACGTGACCAACGCGGACCTGACCCTGTCGTCCAACGGCACCGGGTCGCTGCTCATGGACAACGTGAAGGTGAAGACCTCGGGCATCAGCAACAACGTGACCAACGCGGACCTGACCCTGTCGTCCAACGGCACGGGGTCGGTCGTGATCGACAGCGTGAAGGTGAAGACGGCCGGCATCACGACCAGCAGCGGCACGCTCTCGCTCACCTCCGCGGGCGCGGCGGCCAACGCGCTGAACGTGGGCGGGCTGACCGTGACGAACAACAGCATTAGCACGGGCAGCACCTCCGTGGCGGTGGCGAAGGACCTGACGCTGACGAGCACGGCGGGCGGCAGCGGCAAGGTGACGACGAGCGCGGGCAATTTGGAATTGACCAGCACGGGCGGCACGGTGGCGGTGACGGGCGCGCTCACGGGCTCCACCACCATCACGAGCACCGGCAACACGGTGGTGGGAGGCGACCTGCAGGTGGCGGGTGTGATCGACAGCACGAACGCGAGCGGGAACCTGGAGATCATGGACAAGACCGTGAAGGTGGGCTACCAGCCCGGGTCGGCGACGATCATGGACTTCCAGTTCACCAACTCGGCCAACGCGATCCCTGCCTACAACATCAACCTGTCAACGTTCTCCGGATCGTCTGTCACCGGAGGCAAACTCGTCATCGATACCACCACTTCCTCGCGAGCGGCCTTTTACTACCCGTCAGCATACACTAACATTCCATCGTCTGTTATTAACCTGACCAGCGACAGTATCACTATCGAGTTTCCCATCACCATCACGAGCGCGCTGACGACCAGCGGGGGGGGAGACATTCAATTCTTTGCTTTGGAGCAGTCCGGAAGCGGTACCTCTTTTATCAGGTTCGGAACTCACGCCGGAGGTGTGTGGTTGTACGTGCAGAAGATCAGCAGCGGGTCTCACTATTACACCGACACACACAGCTTCCTGACCGCGGCGGGCACCTACATTTTTAAGATCAATCTCGCTAGGCCCAGCGGGCTCATGACGCTTTCCTACAACAAGGACGGAGGGGCGTACACGACGATGACATACGGCGGCGGCGCCAGCTCGACATTCAACATCGCGGACGTCTATTATCGGGATTCGAGTTTCGCCAACACCATCATGTTCGGCAACACGGTAGCCTCGGCCAACCAGAACTACTCGATCGACTACTTCACGCTGAAGAAGGGCGTGGCATCTACGAACGTCGCCGCGGACAACTCGGGCCTGTTCGTGGACGGCAGCGCGTCCTACTCCAACCGCGCGCTGACCTGGCACATGGGAGCGGGCGAGACCTCGCAGGACAAGGGCGACTACACCGGCTCCTACTGGCACCTGGAGGGCGGCCAGCTGCTGCTGTCACGCACGATCGTCACCGCCGACCGCGAGGCGCCGGGCACCAACGTGAACCTGGCCAGCCTGGCCTCCGGCGCCGACGACGTGCGCTGGGAGTTCAACTCGGGCGCGGTGTCCGAGGTCGGCAGCAAGACCATGACGCTCGTGGGCGGGGCCGCGGTGGCCGGCGGGACCCTGAACGTGGACGCCAGCGGGACGCAGAGCGCCACGTGCGCCACCAGCCTGCCCAACTCCACCTTCACGATCGTGGCCAAGGTGCTGCCGGGGGCGGACCTGGCGGCGGCGGCGGCGAACGGCATGATCCTGGCCTCCTACCAGGGCGGGACCGCGATGACGCGGGTCACCGTGACCAACTCCGGGCACATGACCATCACGGACGGGACCACGACCGCGGAGAGCTCGAGCGCGGTGGTGGGCTCGACCCCGTTCGTGTTCGCGGTGGTTCGCGACGACTCGCTGTCCTCCACCAAGCTGTACGTGGACGGCGTGCTTGCGGCGACCATCGCGTCGTCGGTGGACGTGGGCGCGACCCCGACCCTGACGCTGGGGCCGGGCAAGGCGCAGGCGGGCTACACGCTGTCGTTCGACGACGTGCGGCTGAAGGCCGCGGCCATCACGGCCGCGAACACGCTGCTGTACGGGTGGAAGGAGATGTACGCGGCGGACCAGACGGTGACGTACGGCTTCCGCATCTCCAACAACGAGGGCCTGCAGCTGGTGAAGGTGCGGGGCTCGGGGGGTCTGAACGGGTGGGTGGGCGTGAACCCGGCCCCTAACACGGTGACGTCCGGCAACACGATGGGCGCCATCGGTGCCGCCACCGCATCGGTCGTGAGCGAGAGCCAGATGTCCTTCTAGACACGAGCCGCTTTATAGACTGCATTCATGTCGTCTAAATACCGTTGCGGCCGTACCGTAGTCGAGTTGCGATACGTTTAGGCGGGTAGTTAGGATCTCTTACCCGTTTCAATTCGGTAAGCGCATCGGCACGCTCTTGTAAATGCGCTAAGCGCAACTTGTTGTAGTCCGGTTTCGATTTATATTCCGAAGAGGCCCACTTTGGCTCTTCCCTGATATTACTTAATAACTTCTCTTTTGCTTGTTTAATCTGTTGTGCGACAACATCTTCGTATTTTCGTATTAGTTCCCTTTTTATCTCCCCGTGTTTCGCCTTCCCCATGGCCGCCCCGTAGTTCAAACGATCCAGGTCGCTAACTTCGGGCGTTGCGAGTGCGAGTTTCTCCACGCCGTCATATGTAGCGCTGTTCATGTCGCGCCACTCGGGGTCAGGTCCGCCGTTTACCAACATGTTCACCCCCCCGCCTGCTTTCGGTTCGTTCAGACTAACGCTGCCCATCGCTCCCGTGATCTCGTCCACGTCGCCCGCCCGCATCCGGCGCCTGTGTCTGTAGCCTACGCGGCGTGTGCTCCTGTACGCGCCCGTCCCGTGCGCGAACTTCTTCGGCTCCTGCAGCGCGGGGCCGGTCGGCTGGGGCCGGTTCAACCAGGCGAGGCGGAGGGAGATGTTCAGCGGGTCGTCCGGGTCCTTCCTCACGCCGGCCTCCATCTCCATGTAGGAGCGCTTGCTCGACTTGGACCGCATCCCGTGACCGGACACGCTCCGCTGCCCCCTGTGGATGTGGCATCTCCCAGCCTGTACCATTTTTCTGCACCCCCCGCCGGAAGCGGTCCTCGCATTGCACTTCTTCATCGCACGTGTACTTAGAGGAGCAGCTTTTTTTTACGAACGCGATCATTCCGCGGCTACCTTTATGTTGCAACACGCGATACGCCTCCATACGGGAGGATCGACCGGTAGTCGCAGCCCCACGCTCTCATGCAGCGTCACGGCTATCTTTGCCACCTTGCACACGCTCAGGATGTGCTTCAGCTTCTCCGGCGTCACGTTCGCGGACGACTCGGCCCTGAACAGGTGCAGCTCCTTGCGGTGGGCGGGGTAGTCCTTCCCGTACGAGATGAGCTGGCCCACGCCGTACATCCAGTTGCCCCATTCCTTCACCTCGACGATCCTGCCCCTCGCGTCGTCCAGGATGTCTATCTTCCCCCCGGTGCAGACCACCTCGCGCCTGCCCCCGAACTTTGCGCTGTAGGCTGCCTGGACCTCCTTTTCTTTGATGGCGCGAGGCATTTTATAGTACGTCACATTGTTTGCGGCTTCTAGCCCAAGGAAGCCGCTATTTTTTTCACGACGGGCGTGTTCTGGCCTAGCGCGTAGTGCAGGCCCTCGCCCACGACGACCAGCGCGGCGAACCAGCCCGCTATCTCGGACGCCCTAAAGCGGCGTCCACCCGCGTAGTAAGCGAACGCGGCACCGGCTGCCAGCGTGGCAAGCCAGTCGAATATGGCGCTACCGAACACGCGGAAGGAGCGCAGGTAGGCTATCAGGGACATCGTATATCATAGGATTATACCAAAAAATCAGGAGTGTCTAGTCCCTCCGGCCGCGAATGCGTGCCGCCAACTTCGCGTTCTTCTTAGGTTTGTCCTCCTTACGAATCTTCCGCGGATGTATACCATAAACAGCCTCCCCGGCCAGCTTGATGGCCTCGAGGTCTTTTTCGGTGGTATCGAAGTCTATAAACCCGTCATCTTCCCACTCATCTTCCGACTCCTCTTCATCCGTATCCTTATCACCCAAATATCGCGTCCTCGACAACTTCCACCTTATCTTCATAATTGGCCGGATTTTTCACGTATTGCTTGACACCTTTCCATGGTTTTGTTTTCACCCCGGCTGGCACCTGAATCCTGGCGAGTGCGGCCTCCTTCCTTTTTCTATCTTTTTTTATAGCCTCCACCAGCTTCCTGAATTTTCTTTGTTGCAGCTGCACCCAGGACCATTCCCCATCGTTAAAATTACTAGGCTTGGCTTCAAAATATTTCTCCAGGTACGGCCCATCCTCGTCGTAGTAGATCTTGTAGTAATCTTTGAACTTTTGCGACACCTGTTTCTTACGTGTCCATTCCCTCGCCTGTTGGCGCAGACTCTTAAGCCCCTCCTTGCTAGGAGCCCTTTTCAGCGCGCCTGACCGTTTCATCGCGGCCAGATAATCTTCGCGCGTGTAGTCGCCCTTGCACCTATCGCCCTTCCAAGCGCGCCGCAGCTCCTTGCCTCTGAGCTCGTGGCAGTTCTTCAAGCCCGACCCGCCCGCACCCTCCACGGCCCCTACCACGGACTTGACGGGCTGCAAGGACAGCGGGACTGGAGAAGGCGTAATGACCCCGCTCGCGGCCAACCCGGCGCCCATGTCCGCCTCCTGCTCCTCGTCGCTGCTGTACGCGTAATCCAGGTCCTCCCCCCTACCCCTCCTGAATACCTTCACGGGCTGCTGGCGAGTGCACTGATTCAATGCCTTGCGCTTGTTGAGCGCAAATGCGGTCTTGGGGCACTTGGTGGGCATGCGCGCCATCCCCTTCCGTTTCATCCACTCGCGCAACGCCTTGAGAGACGCCGGCGGGGCGTTGTGCTCCCCGTAGTATCCCGACCGCTCGGCGAAGTCGTCGAGCTTGGCAGCCATCGCGGCGGAGACAACTGGCTTTCTCGTCTTTCGCGCTGGGATACGCACTCGCGGATCGTCCGCTCCGAACTCCGCTATCATCTCGTCCCGTATGTGCATGCACTCGTCCTTGGCCCATTTGGACTTCAACGTCCTCGGCGCGAGCTCGCTGCAGTCCTTCCTTGGCAAGCGCGGCAAACGCGCTTTCTTCGCCCGCGGCGGGTTGACCTTCCCGGCCGCCCTGGCCATCTCTATGGTGTAGTCGGGACACAGGCCCCGCTTCCAGCGCGCCCTCAGCGTGGACAGCGCCACTTCGTCACACCCCTTAATCTTGCGCGCCTTCGGTGGCCCTCGCTCCTTTGGCACTCGCGTCTTCGGCTCGCGCTTCTTCGTCGCGGGGGGGTCCATCGCCGGCATGACGAAAGGCTCGCCCAGATCGACGACAGGGCCCGTCCCCGGCACTAACCCTCCAACAAAACCCGCCCCTCGCTCGGCGGGCGTTAACAGCTGCCCCATCGCCACACCCGGCGGCAACGCTACCCCCTGCGACAACGCTGCCCTGCCTGGAACTAACGCCTTATCCCCTGCCGTCCGCTCTCGCCGTACCCTCTTCGGTCGAACGAGCGCCACACGCGCGCGGTACTCCTCTTCGGTCATGTCAGGACACAACCCGGCCTTGTACCGGCGATACAGGGCGTTGTATTTCAACTGGCCGCAGTCTTTTTTTGCTCCCATCGTCCGCTCTCATGTACTCTAACGGTGAGATAAATTTGTGTTTTATCGTTCCTTGCCGCGCGTGCTTCTACATGTAAGTGGCACACCTCCTTCTCAGAGTCGAGCTGCCCTTCAAAATTGCGAGGGGGACATCGGGGCACGGCATTTTAAAGTACTTCCTCGGAACCATCTTCTTTACGCGGTACGCGTCCCCGAACTTCTCGCGCGCCATCTTCTGAGTAAACGACCTGCACTGCTTCGGCTTCATCGCCCATCGGCGCCGGAGAGCCGCAAGGGGCAGCTGATCGCACGCCATCCCCTTGTAGCTTGGGCGCTTGTTGCGAGGGCCGATGAGCCTCCTGGTCCTGAACTTCATACCCATGGCAATAGCGGCCTCCCTGTTGTAGTTCGTGCACTGCCCGCGCCTCCACCTGGCCATCAGAACACTCCTGGGCAGGTCTTGGCATCGCACGCCCGCGTAACTGGTGCGCTTCTTCTTCGGACGAGACCTCGGCTTACCGAACTTCATACCCATGGCAACAGCGGCATCCCTGTTGTAGTTCGTGCACTGCCCGCGCCTCCACTTGGCCATCAGAACACTCCTGGGCAGGTCTTGGCATCGCACGCCCTTGTAACTCTTCCTCGCTGCACTTTTGGGCCTAGGCAACGCTGCGGAAATAGGTAAGGCCTCCGGAATAAAGTCCATTGCGTTTCTTGTTTGTATCCTACCTAAGCGCGCAGATTTTTTTTGAGCCAATAGTCTCTTCCTCCTCTCTCTGGCGGCGGCGGCCAGGTTCATCTCCCTGCGCAAGATGTCCTCGTTGTTGACGTACTCTTTCACGTCTATATTGCGTTTGAAAAGCGCGCGCTGATCGGGGGTCCATGACCCCGGGTTCGTCTGCATAAAGTCGATGTCATCTCTCATGCTCAGCCCGACGGGGCGTGGTCCCAGTTTTCTGAAGATCCGTTCATCACGATAATCCCGAGACATGGAAGCGGTATAGTATATGATATTCATTTTTTTCCAGAATCGTGTTAAAGCTGGGCTACACAACCTCGCGAATGTACAGTTCGACACGGTTCGCTTAGACGCCGGCTAGGATTGTCTGCGTCTACATGTATCAGGAGCTGGCGCCGTCGCGAGGGGCGGGGTCGCGCCAACGAACTCCCCACCGACAGCTCAGATCTTGATCCTCCCTGACCTTGACCTGGGAGTTATCTACAAATCTCATATCTTGATCCTCTTCGCCCCGCTCCTGGCGAACCGCTCGCGGTTCAAGGGGCGGGTGAGGAGTAGATCTTCCTTCATATCCTGCCTGTTCTTTTTAACCAGCTCGATCGGAGTCGGGCCGTGGGGGGGCTTCACGAAAGGAGCCATGTCCTTTTTCACATCGGCGGCGATGTGGCGCAGGTCCTTGCCCTCCGCAGCCGCCTGCGCACGGTAAATGACTTGGTGGTTGTAAAACCAGACGTTGGCCAGCTGCCCGTCGGTCATAGCGTCCCTGGAGCTGCCGTGCTTGATGCCGTTCAGGTTCTTGATACTGCCGGCGTCCATCCCCGTCGCCGCCTCGCATGACATGTCTCCTAGGAGCGCCATCATGGGCCCCACACGCGGCTTGGGCACGGTGGATGACACGAAGTCCCCCAGCTTGTGCTGAATGTCCTTGGCGAGGATGCGCATGGAGGGGTCGACGGATCGCACCGGTGCGACGTAGTCCGGCTTCCTGCGGCCGTTACCGAGCTCGGTGTTGATTAATACGGTGGTGGTGGTGCCGTGGACCGCGTCGTGGGCGTCGCGCACCACCTGCATCATGGTGATGTCGCCCGCCATGATGCGGTCCACCCAGTCCATGGCCATGACGGCAAAGTCGGGGCTGATCCACATCGCGAGGGTGTTTACCAGCTTGGGGTGAATCCACACACCGCGGTCTTCGTTTGGACCAGCGGTCACGGTCTCAAACACGTTTGCCGAGGTCACCTCGGATCTGAGGTGACCTCTATCACGGTCAACACTGATCTGTGTCGACCTCTCCAAAGCTTTAACAAAGGCTTTCGACCCATCAAGGCGGAACCAGTTGTCGAAGCGCTTATGTCCATTAGAAGCAGCCGCTGTAAGGTCCTGGCCCTGAATTTTGCGGTCACTTTTCCGTACTTTGATCTCCTTGGTCTCATCCACAACGAGACCGGGGAGGCTCTTGAGAGTAAATGCCCAATGCTTGCTATTCTCTTTGACTAGCACAAATAATGGATGATTAATGGCCGAGGCGCGCGTGAGAGCCATTTATTGTTTAAATATAATATTACAAATAAATTTGAACAGTTTAAACGCACTTGCCAGCCTGTCATACACACTTGTGAACCATCTACAAGTCTACGCCTTTCTCGCATAGGACTCAGATGTGAGTTCTATTGCTTTTGACCTTTCTAAAGCTGCGATGTGGGCCATCTACACGTCACATCCATATCAGTCCGCAACGAACGGGGGCTCCTCGCTATCGAACAGGGGCTCCCAGGGGGTCTTGTACAGGCAGTCGTCGTTGGAGGTGGGCCACCACCACAGCCCGGTGCAGCGAAACTCGTCCTCGGAGAGGCTGACCAGCGCGCAGTTACGTTAAATAGTGACGGAACCTTTTTGCCGCCTGAGGCAAATCGGTCCGTAACACTATTTTGCCCGGAATAACCACTTCCGAGCACCCAAGTTAATTCGGCCGAATTAACTTGGGTGCTCGGAAGTGGTTATTCCGGGCAAAATAGTGTTACGGACCGATTTGCCTCAGGCGGCAAAAAGGTTCCGTCACTATTTAACGTAACTAAAACCTGGCCTCGTGGAGGGGGACGAAGAGCCCGAGACATCCGCCTAGGCCGCTGAGCACGCACCACTAAATGCGCCGGAGCTGCCTCAGTGAGGATTCGAACCCCTGACCTCCAAGGTGCACAGGTTTTAGTTACGTTAAATAGTGACGGAACCTTTTTGCCGCCTGAGGCAAATCGGTCCGTAACACTATTTTGCCCGGAATAACCACTTCCGAGCACCCAAGTTAATTCGGCCGAATTAACTTGGGTGCTCGGAAGTGGTTATTCCGGGCAAAATAGTGTTACGGACCGATTTGCCTCAGGCGGCAAAAAGGTTCCGTCACTATTTAACGTAACTCGCGCACCACTCCTCGTGCGGGGCCCACTCATGGCAGATCTCGGGGGGGGACATGATGCATGCGCTGCTTGGTCATCCACACCCACGCCAGTCGCTGGGCTTCCTTGGCCTGTCGCCGGCGCTCCTTCTCGTCCACGGAGGGGAAGTCCGCGCGCAACCTGCTGTACCCCATCCACCTGTCCGCGTCCGCGGGGTCCCATTGGGAGGCGAGCGCCCGATCGTAGTTCGCCTCCACCTTGGGGTGCACCATAAGCGCGCCCACCGCGTCCATCTGCCACGGGCGGGACTGGGAGGACACCGCGCTCCTGGGCTGCGCTCCTACGCGCATAACGAGCCCTGGCCCCACCAGGGTGTCGGAGGTGCACCTGGGGGTCTTGTCCATTGCCAACAGGAACGCCTTGGTGACGGCGTACCTGCATATGGCGGCGACGGCGGGGGACACCTTCCATCCGAACTCGAGGACGTGCCAGACGAACCACGAGAACTGGGAATGTAGAAAATCCCTGTGGTTCTGGCATGGGCTGTCGTGGTAAATTTCCGCCACATGCCTGAGCTGCATGTGCAGAAGGTGGAAATCCTGGTTGCCAAAGTGGAGCCCCTTGTCCTGCAGAGTGTGGTACGCGTGGTTGATGGTCAGGCTTCCCCCTCCCGGCCGAACATCGGGGTAAATCCTGTGGTTCGGACGAGAAGATAATAACACACATACATGGCCCAACAAAAATACTCAGTCACGCGAATTTTTTGCTGACAGGTGCTACAAATTAGAAACAGGACATGGTTTCCAGTGGAGACACGAAATCGAAACTCACTTGAGAACTTCCACAGTGGTCTCACTGGTGGAGTCCACCATTTCTTTCTGCAAAAGCTCCCTCACTTTTCCTAAATAGGAGTCCAGGTTTGCCACCCTCTTTCTTTTCAATGGGTTGTGTCCTGATCTTCCGAAATACTGTTCCATGAGCAGGTGGGACTGCATTTTGTCCAGCTGTGGACAGGGGCTATGGAGGATGTGTGGGTGATGGCAGCCTCAGGAGGACAATCACCATTAAGTCCTTCCCATCCTGCAAATTCTCCTGGCCAGGCCTTATCCTCAAATCTGGCCAATGCAATTTCGAGAGGGCCTATGCAATTTCGCATGGGCTGGCGCGGCGCTAGGGACCTTCCAGAAGGCCAGGAGACGCCTGTGCATTTTCGTATGGGCTGGCGCGGCGCTCGGGACCTTTCGTACGGAACGTAGAGGGCCTATGCATTTTCGTATGGGCTGGCGCGGCGCTCGGGACCTTTCGTACGGACTTGGCAATTGGCTCGCGTGTGCCAGCATTAGGCGCCTTCCAGCTGTCTTGCCCTGGACCTCAGGGCCTGTGTGACAGCCTGTTTGTTCGTGAGGTAGAACTGGTGCCTCTCGACCACCCGCCCGATGGCGGTCTCGATGACTGCACGGGCCATGTCCGCGTCCTTGTCGTCGGAAACGTGTTCATCGATGGCCTTGTCGAAACGTTTCCACAGCTGCCATAATTTTTCGATGCGGGCGCTCTCCAAAATCTTGAACATTCGCGGGATATGGTAACTTTTCATGGCCGTTAATATCGTCTTTTTGTTTCGTGAAAAGTTGAAAAAGGAGTCGTGCTCCACGGGTATCGGGCCGAAATTAGCACCCTTGGGGCCTCCCATCGCTCGGTACAGGAGGGACCCGCCCACGTCCATGCGGAAAACGCGCTTGCGGCCGGGCTTGCGGGATTTGCCAGCACGCGCGCCCCTGAATATGCCGGCGTTCCCGCGAATCTGCACGTCCCAATTGGCCAGTATGCAATCCACGAGCAAGGGCTCCACTGCCCCCGGGATTACTTTTACCCCCGTCAGGGGTTTGATGCTTTCCACTAAGAGATTGCAGTCGTACTTGTCCTCCTCGGTCTGGTTGGGATCGTCTCTGGGGCACAGGTTGACGTCGATTTTTTTACTGGCGACCATGAAGCGGTCGAATGCGGGGTTGTGCTCGTTCACGACGACGTACAAGTTGATGGCGTCGACCCCGTAGATCTCGGTGTATACTCTGCTCGCCAGGACCTCGTTGAACGCGAGCTGCGTGTCCCAGATGCCAGAGGTGTTGACGCGCTTGGTGAGTCCCGCCTTCACCACCTCCTTGATAATGTATTCCTCGCCGTTTCGCTTCCCCTCGTACAGCTTCCCGGATCCGGACAACCCGTAGAGAGGGGCGACACTCGCGAACGAGTCGAAGCTGAGCACGAGCTGCGGGCTGCGAGTTGGAGGCTGAGCGGGCCGCGTGGGGCGTTTGGTGCGGGAAATGGGGACTTTGCGCGTACCTCGTTCGCGGTACATGGCAGTTTATACACACCATTACCCCCGATAACATTTTGTTAGCGAGTTGTTGGTAGTGACGCGTCATTTGCGAAGAGGCCTCGTCGTTTGCTGCTTTCGTATATCTTCCATTTTCACCCTTACGGAAGGGGCGATCACGATCTCCGACACCCTAATTCGCTTATTAGCAAACCTTTTCCCGAAACCAGGGCAGGGGTTTTCGCCATGCCATTTATTACCCCACTTTTGTGACTTCGGGGCGTCGACTTCCGCTCTCCGTGTTTCGCGTATTTGGAATACCACGCCAGGGGGGAGAAGAATCTCGAACTCGTCATTATAATGAGACACCGGCCACATCGGGAGACACGTCACCCCGGGCAGCAACTGGATGACCTTTAAGCAGCACCCGTCTTTTTTGTCATCTCCGACACTGGTAAAATCGAGGGCTTTACTAGAGTTTATCGAGGTGGACACGAAGAAGTTGTTTCTATACAACCTGAGAGCTTGTCCTTTCAGCATGAGGCGCTGCACATTTGCTTCGTTCGGGTCGTCAGTGTAGTAGGCGGTCTCGCTCCCACGATACACGATCATCGGTTTTGTCAGCGGAGGGGCGTTGTTTAATATGCGCTTTAGATACTTTGCGTAATACGGTGTTACCACCCTCAAACAAGGAGAGTTCATATGACACACCATCCAGTTCAGGAAAGGAGCGACGAGGTCTACGTCATTCTTGTGCGCATTTAATATTGTCTTGACCGCCAACTCGGCTACAGGGGAGCGAGACGCCAGTATCTTCTTTGCCTCAGGCACGTGTACGCACCACTCCTCAAAATCCGGCCACCTGTCTGCCTCAAAGTAATCAACGACATTGCCAGTATTCAGAATGCCCGTCTTTACGAGGCGCACGAGTATGTTTCCAAATGGGTGATCGCAGTATTTTATGCGTTCCTGTGGATTGCCCTCTATGTTGGTTATTAATTCTGTCGCATAAGCATCGTGACGCTCTTGAAGGTCTGTAGGGGTTAGAGCGTTCAGAAGTCTGTCCCCTCTGTGTGTGTACGATCGCAGTATACGCAAATCGCTCACGTCCAGAGACCTGATGTAATCCATCGCCGATGTGTACCATTCTACATCCATCAAGGTGGATGCGGTGTCGTAATCCACATGCCCTACGGTTTTCTCAACGAACCTCTGCGTGAGATTGTTATACTCGAAACCGAAGCTGACTCAGCTTTCCACAAAAGTTGCGGGGCCGATAAGAGTGGGTGAAGATATGAGATTAGCCGCGTAGGTAGGTATAACGATTGTCCCTTTGACGTGTACAAGTGGGTCTGGTAACCCCCCCCCTCCGCTGCAAAACTTCCTGTGATTTTCCGACTTCCAGTTTTGTCTCAATCGAAGTATCTCCCTCACCCGTTCTTTATGGTTTTCTTTGAACTTTTGGATGTGTTTCGCAATCACACTTGTCGCGCGGTCATAATCCATATGGAGGGGAGCGTGTTCTTTATTGGCCGCGGACATTTATATTAACGCGATGAAAAAAAAACTAAAGAGATACGTAAACATGCGATATGTTTTCGAATTTGATCGACGGAACGTCTCTTGGGCATACGGTATCTTTTGGATCTGATAACGCGCTCTTGTGGGTATAATCGAAGTACTCTTCCTCGCTACTGATTTCCATAGTGTATGTACTTGAATCGACGACTTAGAATGACGGTGGTGTCGACGCTTGTGTCCCGGTTAAAAAACATGAACAGAGGAATGCACCTGAATCCCGGTGGGAGATGCAATACGCGCATCTGTAGACCGCCTAACGATGTCGCTGGAGGCGCTAGATTGCAACTCAAGACATTCTGGTTCGTGTACTCGCCCGCAACCATTGGGCGTCCGGTTAAGTCGTTATAGCCTTCTGGATCCGGATACAAGTACACGATCATCGGGGTAACGAGAGGCGGTGCTTCGTCCAGTGCTCTGTCTACGAATTGTAAGTAGTATGGCACGACCAGATTGTTTATTGTGTCCGGAGTCATCAACCTGATGACCCAGTTCAACAACCTAGGGGCAACCGGCTTGCTTTGATCGTTTCCCTTGTTGGCAAACCAATTGAAATATGGTGTGGTGTCACCTTTATTCCACTTGGTGGTCCGTACAGTCGGGTTTAGATCTTGCACTACCTTGATGTGTACTTTTAGTGGCGAGCCATTCCCTGCTATGTCAATATCGGGAATCTTCTGAAGGTGGTTCGGTCCCAGTTTGTTATCGCGGATCAGAGACCACACCACACCAGACATAGGCTGCGAGTACATTATTCCGTTCAACGAATACTGGTCGTATACCCCCTTCGACGCGCCGTACATGTCGTCCAGATTCGCTACGATGAGACTATAAGGATCCGCCTGCAAGTTGAGACAGTTGAACGGAGAGTCTCTGCGGGGTTTGAGCTGTTGGAGTATGAAGGCTTGGTGCCGCGAGAACTTTTCTAGGTAGTTGCTAGACGCCAGCACCCAGTCGGCGTTCACAACGGAGCTGTGCAGCCAATTCCAAGGGCCTCCTACTAATTCCCGCATCCACGGGCGCAGTGCTGTGTGGAATCTCGTTCGTATCCCAGTTCGCGCTGTCTGATGCGGGGCTCTGCCGGAATGCGTGACGGACGGTCCTGGTATGCTTACTTCCTCAAGGAAACGAGCGTGGTAGATCACTAATATCGCCTCTCCGAATGCAAACGGCATAAGAGACATGGGCGTCCTGCCCTCGCAAAAGTCCTCCTGGGTCCTTGACGCGTACTTAACCATCTCTGCGCGCCATCAACTTCACGTGCGGTTTTATTTTGATTGCAAGCTTGTCATTATTAATTAAATGCATATTAACTACCTCTTACTGACCCCCGTTACCCACACAGTGCGGCGGGCAATCGGGTCGCTAGCCATGCGCACGTTCCCAGTGATCTTCCCGCCATACGGACCGACCAGGTCGGCTACGAGACCCGACGGGGCGCGCTTGGTGAACGTGGACTTGTGACCCAGGAAGTCTACAAAGAACAACTTGCGGAACTCGGACAGAGGCACGAAACCTTCCTGCTTCAGCACTACCAGGTCGCTGTGGGTCAGGAACAGCCGCATCATGCTGGCCAGATTATTCACGTCCAATGCGGGTTCTCCCTCGCCGTCATGGCGGTCCGCGTCCGCCCCGATGTCGCTTTCCTCCTCCTGCGCCGACCTCCATCCCAGCTTGGCCGTGAGCGCGTCCGCGTGAGGGTCGTCCTTGGGCTTCCACTTGTGGGAGGACCCTTGCGCCTTGCTGAAGGAGCAGGTGATCTTTTCCCTGATGTCTCTTATCCACGTGTTCATCCACACGGGCGTCTCCCCGCCCTCCTTGAGGATGTGCGAGCGGACTTGGCGGAGCCCCTTGAGATCCGCCAACTCCATTTCGGGAAAGCCGTGACACTCTTCTAGGAACGCCTCCTCCTCTTCCGCGATCTCCGTGAATAGGCCGTGCTCGGCGGCGTACTTGACCATCCATTGGCGCATCTCCTTCCTGCTGTTCGCCGCGTCCCTCCCCGCGAAGTACTTTTCCCCGTCGAACCAGACGGGGAACGGGGCCAGCTCGTGACCGGGTATGGGCAGGGGCGACACGATGGCCACGATTTGCAGCCAGTACCAGTTGTTCTGGGCCTCCGTCACGTACGCCGGGGTGGACACGCGCGCGAGGATGCCCCCCTTGGCGGACAGGATGGACACCCACAGACGCGCCTCCTCGGTCTTCCCGCCAGCGTCCACCGCGGCCAGCACGGACATGTCGTAAGGCGGGTACCCCTTCATGTCCAGGAACGAGTCGAAGGCGGGCGACAGGCCGGTCTTGACGAACGGCCAGTCCACCATGTGGGATGAGGGGGCGATGCATGTCCCCACAAACTCGCACACGAGCCTCGCGAGCGTCTTTCGGTCGAACTCGGCGGTTGCCGGGCGCGCAACGACGCAAGAGGTGTGGCGCGGCACGGGGTCGTCCATCTCGTCCTTGACGACAATGGGGGAGCGGACAGACACGGGCGTCCCCATGGATCCGAGAGCTGGTATGAAGGTATCTGAGAAAGGAATATGGCCCTTTTATACGCACCTGTGACTACTGCAGATCGTATTGTAACACCCCTGCGACCGTCCACGTTCCAGGGAGGAACTTGTTGAGCGTGAAACGCAGGTAGCTCTGTCCCGCCTGCTCTATCACGGCCGCCTTCCCTCGAGACGTCCCTACCACCGCCACCTTGTAGTCCAGGTACATGGTCGGGGCCAGCGTGTTGGCGTCCCTCTCCTCGTTTCGTTCGTGGTGGAAGTTGTTGCTGCCACCCGTCTTCTCGAACGCCTGCGCGAATTCGAAGGGGGCGCTCGTGGTGGGCACGCCAGCTGGCAGGCCTGATATGTCGATGGTGGACGTCAGCGAGGTGCCGGACGCGGATTGGGAGTACAGCGAGGCGATCTGGTCGCTGGAGAGCACGTAATCGAAGAGGGCGAAGTCGTCGATGTACCCCCTTATGTAGTCGGTCGCGGATCCGTGTTCCGGCACTGGATGGCGTGAGATTCAACGACGCGCCGTTGTTAACGTACAGTCCTACGTTGTTGCCAGACCGCGTGACGACGATATGGTACCATGTGCCGTTAGTTGGGGTCCACGCGGCCCCCCTGTATGTGACTACCCCGCCGGAGTGGAAAAACTTGAGCGCGCCGTCCCCCGCGTTGTTGTATCTGAGGTCGAACGTGAAGTTCGCCTCCGCGCTCGAGCTTACGATGGCCTGGTTCGTGGCGGTGTTGTCCGTCGTCTGGAACCACAGCGACATGGACACGTCTCCGTTCAAGACGCTCAACAGCCCCGTGTTCAGAGTGCTGTTGTACAGTTTCACCCCTTCGTCGGCTCGCGACACGCTCAACGAGTGGGATCCCCGGATGTACTTGGCGGAACTGTACGGCTTGTTCGTGTCCGGAACGGGCAGCGCGAGGTTGGTAGCGTACGTGTCCGCCGACGCGTTGAAAGACGAGGCACCGGTGTCCAGCGCGTTGTTATCGAATTCCCACAACGCGCGAGGGCCGGCGAACAGCTGAAGGGAGAAGGCAAGTGACAGTGATGTGCTTGCTGGATTTCCTGTACTTTGCGTACGTTGTTTGCAAGTTGTAAGCGGACTTTGTCACGAGTGCTGGTGTCCAGGTAATCCATTCATTAGCACTTAAACTGTCCACTGAACCAGTGGCGATGCTGTTTATAACAGCGCGACCGGTGGTATCGATCGTCATGATGTCCGACTCCAGACACGTGTCCGGATCCCTTTGACGGAACCGGAGCGTGTTGCTGTCGGCAGTGATGGTGAAGTCCTGCCCCGAATTGGCGTCGACACGCAGACCCTTGCAAGCCATGCTGCCCGGCATTTGCACATACTAGACACACACATTCTTTACTATGTTGCGGTGCCGAACTCGTAGTAACTGCCCATGGAATCCTGTTGGATGTGGATGTCCATTTCCAGGACGTATACGGCCTCCGCGAGCGTGTCGCCGTTTGCGTTCCTCTGCCTGAACAGCCTGCCGATCAACATGGACGAGTCGCGGGCGGAGGGGTACGTGATGCTCGCCCTCGCCGCCCCCACCGTGGCGGTGGCGTTGGCGCAGAGTATGTGCTTGTACTGGTCGATCGTGCCAGACGCCAGAAGGTCCGAGCACATGTAGATGACGTTCGCGTTCGGCAGCGCGGAGTTTGTGGGCAGGAACTTGTCGTTCACGTTGGCCCACGTGTACTCAAGCCCGAACACGGCGTACCCCGCGGCCGTCCCGGACTTCATGATGTGCACGTGCGGCCGGATCTCGGATCCCGCCTTCCATGCGTGGGGGAATTGGAGCTCGAAGAACACGCTGTACTCCTTGGTCAAGGCGCCGAAACTGTTCACCCCGATGAGCCCGAGTGTGGTTTCCAGCGTGACAAAGTCCGGGGGGCTGACTCCTTTGGTAGAGACGCTGTTCAAGGGGACTCGCATGTCATCCCACACGGGCCTGGACAACACCAGGCCGTTGCGAGAGACCACGTAGTCCGCGGACATCACGCCGGCGACGATCTGGTTACCGAACACGGTGCCGTCCGTGGGCGTGAGGTCGGTCATCCTCGTACTGTAGCGCGGCTATTTTGTTTTTCCCATCCTACCCGCGCATACATGCAAAAAATATAAACCCTCGGGATAAGGGAGACAATGAGCTACACCATCCTGCGACAGATGCTGGTCTGCTACCGCTGCAACGAGAAGTTGAGCCTCGCCTATTGGGACGAGGAGGAGGAAGACATCAACCTGTATTTCCACTCTTGCAACACTTGGAGCATGGCGTGCCCTGGCGCCCACTTGATATGCTTCGGTTGTTACCACCGCTTGAAGGCGAGGGACGAAGCGCCAGTTACCGAGCAGCTGCAAAACATAGAAGAGACGTTCTTAATTTGCGAGGAAGACGAGGACCTCCACGAGATTACGCATAAAGAGTACCGTCAGCTGAGCAAAGACGCGATGGTGATACTGTGCAATTTGAAGGGCATCCACCTGTCAGACATGCTAACGTGGGCAAAATCAGGTACTGAGACTACATAGGGTGGCGCGACGTATCGGGGTTAGTCTGGACACGAGAAAGGAAACAAAACAGATAGCATGGGGGTACAAGCGGGTCAGTATGGACACGATGGCGCCGAACGCCGCTAGGAAGTAACGTTATGTTCTGGGCGAGGATCGAACTCGCGACTTTTGGCTCATAAGACCAACGCTCTACCGACTGAGCTACCAGAACGATGTTCACTATTATAACATATATTCAATACCCAACAAGCGCACTCAATCCATCATACAAGCATCCACGTGCGGGCTACATAGTGTGCGGTCCTACGCTGCGATCATAGGCTCTAGTTGAGGGACTCGGACACGACGTCCAGCACGGTCGAGCCGATGGCGCCCATGCTGTTGCTGGCGGTGATCGTGTTCGGGGCCGGCTTCATGAGAGCGCGGCTGTGGGACCCGGACCCGCGCACCTTGACGAGCTGCATGCTCTCGTCGTTACCGATGCGGAACCCGTACGTGACGACCTGGTCCTCGGCGTACATCTCCTTGTACCCGTACAGCTGGGTGTTGGCGGCGGTGATGGCGGCGGCATTAACGCGGACATCGTCGAACCAGATGGAGTAGCCGACCTGGTTCTTGCCAGGGCCGAGGGTCAGGGTCGGGGCGGCGCCGACATCGACGGACGTGGCGATGGCGGCGACAGAGGCGCCGTTGTAGTAGAGCTTCGTCGACGTGCCGTTGCGTACGAGCGCGATCGTGAAGGGCTCGGTGCTGAGCAGACTGGCCGCGCTCTCCGTTGGGGTGGTGCCGTCGGTCACGGTGAGGTGCCCTGCGTTGGTGACCGAGACGGTGGTGGTGGCGTCGGCGCCGGCATACGACAGCAGGACGAGACCGTTGGCGCTGGAGCTGGACAGGTCGGCCTTGGGGGTGATCTTGGTGATGATGGTGAAGGTGCCGGTTGGCATGGACGAGGCGCACGACGCGCTCTGAGAGCCGGAGTCGTTGATCTTCAGGACGCCGCTGGAGACGGCCGCGCCCCCGGTGAGAGTCATTACGTTGGCGCCCACCTCGGCGGTGGCGCCGGAGGTGAACTCCCATCGCGTGTCGTCCGCGCCAGAGGCCAGCGAGGACAGCAGGACGTTGGTGCCTGGCGCGCACCGGTCGGCGAGGGCGACGGTGCGAGAGAACAGCAACTGACCGCCCTCGAAATGCCAGTAGGAGCCGGTGTTGTCTCCCTTGTCCTGGGAAGCCTCGCCGGCACCCATGTGCCAGGTCATGGCACGGGAGCCGTAGCCCGCGTTGCCGGCCATGAAGATACCGCCGGCGTCGGACTTGGTGTTGTCGGTGGCCCCGTTGCCGAGGGTCACGGTCTTGTCCTCGACGCGGAGGTTGGTCTCGGTGGTGGTGACGCTGTTGAGGGGGCCGTCGACCTGCAGCTCGCCGGTGATCTTGACGACGCCGGACGCGGAGGTCAGCTGCAGGGGGCCGGCCGAGGAGGTGATCTTGCCGCTGCCGCCAGCGGAGGAGGTGAGGATGAGGTCCTTCTTGACGTCGACTGAGACGGCCGCGTCGAGGGACATGACGTTGTCGGCGGTGGTGAGGGCGCTGTCGGTGAAGGTGACGTTCTCCACCTGGACGGTGCCGGCCGCGGAGGTGAGGGAGAGGCTGTTGGCGGAGGTGCTGACGGTGTTGTCGGTGACCTTGACGTTCTCGAGGAGGACAGACTTGGTGGCGCCGGCGGTGAGCGACAGGTCGGCATCGGAGGAGACGGTGAGGGCGGAGTCGGTGAAGATCACGTTCTCCACCTGCACGGTGCCGGCGGTGGAGGCCAGGGTCAGGGCGCCGGAGGAGGTGTCGATGGCGTTGTCCTTGATGGTGACGTTCTCGAGGACAACGGACTTGGTGGCGCCGGCGGTGATGGAGATGTCGGCATCGGAGGAGACGGTGAGGGCGGAGTCGGTGAAGATCACGTTCTCCACCTGCACCGTGCCGGCGGTGGATGCCAGCGTAAGACCGCCGGAGGAGGTGTCGATGGCGTTGTCCTTGATGGTGACGTTCTCGAGGACCACGGACTTGGTGGCGCCGGCCGTGATGGAGATGTCGGCGTCGGAGGAGACGGTGAGAGCGGAGTCGGTGAAGATCACGTTCTCGACCTGCACGGTGCCGGCGGCGGAGGCAAGAGTCAGGGCGCCGGAGGAGGTGTCCACAGCGCCGTCCGTGAAGGTGACGTTCTCCACACTCACGGTGCCTGACTGGGCGGTGAGGGCGAGGGCACCGGATGAGGTGCTGACGGTGTTGTCGGTGACCTTGACGCCCTCGACGAGGACGGAGGAGGTGGCGCCGCCTGCCAAAACGAGGTTGACGTCGGTGGCCGGCGCCATCTGGTTGTCGGTGAACACCACGTCCTCGATACGCACGTTCTGCGCGGCGGTCAGGTGCATGACGTTGTTGAGGGTTGAGATGTCGCTGTTGTTGATCGTGATGTCCTCGATCTGGGCCGCGCCGGCGAAGGCCAGCGAGCCGACGGTGAGCCCGCCGGAGATGTTGGTGTCACCGACGACGGTGACGATCTTGGTGGCGTTCGAGCCGGCGCCCGCGTTGGGCTTGATGACGATCCGGTCGACGGCCTGCAGGGTGAGGTCCTTGACGCCCGCGCTGGCCGCGGTGTCTCCCATGATCTCATTCGCGAGCACACGGCGCAACTTGGAGGCTCCGAGGTTTTCGCAGAGGGTCGCCATGGTGGAGGGTTATATATTATGGCACAGGTTTTTTTTTAGGCCCTAAGCGAGCTACGCTCACCTGCGCCTGGACGAGAGTTCCAACAGGATGGCGAAGGTGTCGGTTCCGAGGTCCAGCAGCTCCCTCTTGGCGGACGGCAGCTCGTAGATCTCCATCGTCACGGTGGACACGCACACCAGGTTCGGTGTGAACGCGGCGGAGTCGTCCATGGGCGAGTGGGGCTGGTAAATTTTGATGCCGTTCGGGACCACGAAGAAGTGGGCCTTGCCGCCAAAGTAGTCACTCTTATACTCCCCCGGGATGGGGGGTGGGGGGAGGGCGGGGGGCGGGGGGGGGGCGACCAGGGGGCGGGCGTTGGGGATGCCGGTGGGGACGGCGATCTGCACCTTCTCCACCTCGCGGTCCCCCAGCTTGAGGGTGACCGCGCTCGACGTCGCGGAGGTCGCCGGAATCTGCGCGTACACCACCCGGCAGGTCTCCACGTTCAGGACCGGCGCTGGGAGCACGAACGTGGTCGCCCCCGGCTTGTTGGTCCCGGCGATCAGCACGCGGTGGGTCGTCTGGCCGGGCGCCAGTGCCGCGGGGTTGGTAGCTTGAAGAGACGACATCTGTATACATAAACACACACATAAAAAGACCCTCAGAACACGAGCCGGGAGCACACCTCGTTGGCGACCCAGTCCGAGAAGGAGATGGGATCCGTGGGCGGGCACTCCATGCTCACCAGTTCCGCGCGGACCTGGTCGATGACCCCACCGACCACGCTGCTGGGCAGGAAGGTGCTGTGGGTTATGAACTTGTTTAGGTCGTCGCTCTGCCTGTCGGTGAGTTCTCCGCACATCATGGAATCCGCCATCATTGTCTTGATAAAAACGTAAATATAATCTCTCGCCATGTCCATAATTATGGAAAAGAGAGATTATGTGGAGCGTTACGCCCATTTCAACTTCAATCCGTCCCCCCCTCCCATGACGCGTAAGACGTGCGAGTGGCTTTCGCGCGTGCTGGGCGTTTCCATCGACCAAATTAAACCTGATGCCATAGTTGACAAACGCATCATGGGCAATAATTGTGCTTCATCCATCCCGCGAGACCCGCACGCCATGGACACGGTGAGGTGCGGCGGCGCGTACAGTCCTTCCATGGGGGACACGCCGCTCCCGGACGACGGGTTTTGTGACAGGGAGCGGGTGGGGGACGAAAAAAATGGGAGCAAGTATACAGATACCCCTGAAGCATGTCGACCCCCCTTTCATTCGTACCTACCGCAAGTCAAAACGGAGTGGTGATACTGAATGACGCGTCCTCTTACTCGGACGTCCCTTCCGGCGCCGACGCCACATTCGCGCCGTGGCTGAACGTGGGGGCGTTCTACACTAGGAAGTCAGGATTTAGAAAACTGAGAAACCCTGAGAAAAATTGAGAAAAACCTGAGAAGAGCCGAGACAAATTGAGAAGTGACTGAGAAGAGCTGAGAAGAGCTGAGAAAAACCTGAGAAGAGCTGAGAAAAACCTGAGAAAAGGGGGTGAGAAAAATTGAGAAGAGCTGAGAAGAAATTGAGAATTTGAAAATCTGAGAAAAGTGAGACTTCACTCGGACTGAGAAAAGTGAGAAATCACAAGAACTGAGAAAAATGAAAAACCACGAGAGAGTGAAAAACAGATTATGATAGCAGCAAGCACTGCCAACATAATTTCAGCAAGGCAATCAAGGCAACAGGTTTTTTTATTAAAAAATAATTTATTTACGTATGAAAGCCGTCCTTTTGTGCATGTATTTCTTGACATGGCCCTGCCATAAACTCGTCTAATTCTCTAGCTTGCTGGAAATTTTTCAAAGAAGATGGCTACAACTATGTTGCCATGGCTGTCTTTCACAAGGCCGCTTGCATAGCTTGATGCCCCAAATTGAAGATGTCGGTGCCGTTTGTATGCGCCACAAACTGAAAAGAATGCAAAACAAAAGCAGAACACAGGAATGGAAAATCAGCACCATACATAAGAAAGCATTTTATGTGCAGTCACAGAAGCCACAACTTGAAAAAATACCGGCACGACATCCACCTAGGTCTGACTACATGGTGGCGTTAAACGGCCAGACCAGCACTGTGGTGCACATCACAAGATGAACATGCATTTAAAATCCACATCTCAAAACATACCTTAATGAGTCGCTTGACGCATTGCCGGTGTCCTGTACTTCTGCAAAAAAAAGAATCCGTTGTGCAACCAGAACATGCATGAAATAGCATAAGGCTAGGTGACTGTACTAGATTTATAAAGCCGTCAATAACCCATTGATTCATACTGACCATTCAGCGGCGGTTCTGAAATTGTAACCATTGATCATTTAATGAATACTATACAACACTGTTATGGCTTTATGACACATCTGTCATTGCCTTTCATCAAATACGATGACAGCTGGTTAACAAAGCTGGTCGCTTGCTAGGGCATCATGCTGGCCGCTCCCATTTCATTCTATTGGTGCTTGCAAGAATCCAAGCAACCCGCGACACAATATGCAAGAGAAAAAAAAGATATCAGATCCTTGACATAGACCTCACCATTCTACAAGGAAGAGCTCACCAGCACCTAACCGTCCATGCAGCAAATGTGTAGAACACGATTTATGACCCAATACTCACTTTTATGGCAAAGCAGCCCATACACATGAATCACACCATGCACCAGATGTCACACGAGCAAGCCACAACATGGTCGTCGGATCATAAAGCAACAAACGTGAAAACGATAGCGGCCCGAATCTGAGATTCCGCGGCACACAGAAAATAAGAAGGCTCAGAAGCTACCAGCAAGGGATCGAACATAGGACCTTAGGCATGATTTCATGCAGCAAATGTGTAGAACACGATTTATGACCCAACACTCACTCTTATGGCAAAGCAGCCCATACACATGAATCACACCATGCACCAGATGTCACACGAGCAAGCCACGACATTGTCGTCGGATCAGAAAGCAATAAACGTGAAAACGATAGCGGCCCAAATCTGAGATTCCGCGGAACACAGAAAATAAGAAAGCTCAGAAGCTACCAGCAAGGGATCGAACATAGGACCTTAGGCATGATTTCATGCAGCGAATGTGTAGAACACGATTCATGACCCAACACTCACTCTTATGGCAGAGCAACCCATACACATGAACAACACCATGCACCAGATGTCACACGAGCAAGCCACGACATTGTCGTCGGATCAGAAAGCAATAAACGTGAAAACGATAGCGGCCCAAATCTGAGATTCCGCGGCACACAGAAAATAAGAAAGCTCAGAAGCTACCAGCAAGGGATCGAACATAGGACCTTTGGCATGATTTCGCGGCTGTGTGAGTCTCCAGATCCGAAGGCATCTCACTTAATTAACGTTTCGAAACAGCCAAACTGCGAAAAACCTCTTACCGGAGGGAGTCGCCAATATCAAGGAGACAACCAGCGCAGGCCAGAAATCGGGAGAATCCGGACCATGGTAGCTCGAGCCTGCCGTTATCTTGTCCGCGTTTTCGAGTCGTGCAGGATTATGAATATGAATGGAGATGGAAATGTGTAGCCTTGTGCATTGAAATTATGGCTGGCTGACGTGTAGAGCGACGAGATGACCGGTGGGGCCGGAAACAGCTTCAATGCTTGATTGTGTTTCTCGTGGGGAACGAGTCCAACGACTACTTTCTATGGGCGGCAAACTGCGGTAAATTGAACGCAAGCCTCATCTTGAAATCTTGACCGTCGAAATGTAACGATCCGACGACTTCTGCAGTATGCCGCGTAATTTTCTGTTGCGAAAGAGCCGTTGGGCCGGTTCCCGACGCGGGCGACCAGTGGTTTGCATTAAGTTAACTTACCTGAAGTTCTCCAACAGAAATGACCCAAGCCGCATGATGGCACTCATCGACGGCCTCAGTTCGGCCCGATTTTGGCGGCACCCAATTTGACCCCAACGGCACCTACCGACAAATACATACGTTTCATGCGCACCACGACCCCTTTGAGCTCTGCTATGGCGGTGGTGCTGTGGGGCCCGCATCAGACTGGGGGCCCTTATCTGCTATGGCGGTGCTGCCGTTGAGCCCGCATCAGACTGCAGGCCCTTTATGCAGGCGGGCCCTTAATGCATGTTACTTATTTATTCTTGTGCATACAAATATGAAGCAATGAAGTCCTATGTTCGATTCCTTGCTGGTAGCTTCTAGGCTTTCTTACTTTCTGTGCTCCGCGGAATCTCAGATTTGGGCAGCTAGCGTTTTCACGTTTGTTGCTTTCTGACGACAATGAAGCAATGAAGTCGTGTCCTCCGGATTTTTGCATTTGGACCGTGTGCAGTTCTTGGAAACATGCATGGCATATGGCTAATGTAATGACTGACTAGCTAGACCGTTTCAGTGGTTTTTCATTTGCGGGTATTTCCTCGTAAATGGTGGGAAAGCGATCGCAGAAATCGTTCTCACCACTAGACACTCCCGGCCAGTGAAGCTCGAAAAACACGCCCTGATCAAGCAAGCTGTTTCCGGCCCCACTGTACAGGTCATCTTACAGTCGCTCTTTGCGTAAGCCAGCCATAATTTCAAGGAACAAGGCTACACATTTGCATACGCTTTTCTTGGTTATCGGTGTGCCTCTGTTTGAATGCAGGGGGGATCGCTGTGCCGACACAACGCGTTCAACGTGCTGGGCATCAAATGAGGGATCTGGGCGACCACCAGTGCGCGACTAGTGTCGCCACTTCTTTCCGGACCTGAGGGCGAGGCTGCAGCCGGAGCTGCAGACGTACTTTCAGGGCTTAGCGCAGCTGCCAGGCTGCGTTGCGTCGAGGAGCGTTTGCTCGTCATATATTGCGCAATAGCTTCGGAAAAGTATATCAGCGTGTGCGTCTTAGAAAGACGAAGTGATTGTGATATTCACAGCCGAATTGGGTGCCCAAACGTGAAAGTTATGAGCTCCGTTGTCAGCCATGGCTACCTCGTGGCTCGTGGCTTGGATGGTACATTGGCTATATTGTATGATAACCCTATATTTTTCACATTCCATCTCTACCATGCTCACCGCTTGCAATGTGATGCGTTTGTATCAAGTGTGTGAATCTCCTCGTTCTCAGTCCTTGTGGTTTTCTCTGCTTTCTCAGTTCTTGCGGTTTTCTCAGTTGTGGCCTTGGACTTGTTTGAGAAAATTGAGAATGATTCTCAATTCTTCTCAGCACTTCTCAGGCCATTTCTCAGGTTTCGTGAAAATTTTCTCAAAAACTGAGACCAATCTGAGAATTTTCTCAGTTCTTCTCAATCATCCTGAGAAAAACTGAGATTTTTCTCAGTTCTTCTCAATTTGCTGAGAAAAATCTCAGAAAAACGCCCAAATTGAGAAAAACTGAGAAAAAAGTGAGAAATTTCTCAACCCCCTCTTCCTAGTGTACCGCGACTTCTACGCCGTCCCGTCCAACGCGTCCCCGAGCGGCAACGGGACGGGCGTGGGGGATATGAAGTCCATCCTGGAGAGCATCTACTCCGACGACAACACGTCCAAGATCTTCCGCCGCATCCCCCAATGAGTCGCCGCAATAAAATGTCCACAGGGACATATATAGGCCATGTCCTGTTCGGCGTTGACAAAGGCGGGCAGTAATTGCAAGAACAGAGCAAGACGCGGCGGGTACTGCCACGTGCACGGTATCAAGACGGCGCGCAGACACCACATGGGGTCGTTAACCTCGGACAGGGTCGGCGATTACGCGAGGAGATACAACAACATGATAAAGCCCTTGGTGGCCAGGTACAGCAAGCCCGGGACCGGGGGCAGAGGTGCCAGGTTCAAAGACATGCTTCTGGACAACCACAGAGACCTCGTGGAGCTGTCGAAACAGCTGGACAAGTCCAAAGACCTGGTGTTGACGCGATCCGAGGTTCGCCAGATGCTGCGACCGGGGGCGGTCAGGGAGAGCGTAAAGAGCATGAGGGCCAAGACCGCGCCCATTCACCGCGTCAGGAACCAGTCCAAGGCCGTGCGCCCGCCGGCAGCACCGGCAGCGGCGTACCCCATGGGGTGGTTGGTTTGAGTCGGTTTATTAATTATACATTATAATACAAAGACGATGAACAATTCCCAGCACGCGTGCATCATAGGACCAGATTTACAGTTCGAGGGGGAGGAGTACGAATCCACGGCCAGTTCGTACGCGGAGTCACCGCGCGCACCTGTTCCTCCTCAAGAGGTCTGCGTACAGCTTCAGTCCGTCCTCGAACCGCTTCGAGTTGTTGCAGCCGTGGCACAGTAGTTTCATGTTCCCCCCGCAGTAGCTCCTGTTCAGCGGGTCGCTCTTGTCAAGCGACAGTGTGTCTTCCTTCGCCTTCCCGCGCAGAACAAACCGCTTACCGCACAGCTCGCAGTAGGGTGACCGCACGAACCTGGCGTACAGCCTCCTGACTTGCTGCGTGTCCAGGCACGGCGGCACCCCGTCTCTGGCCATGCGCGCATTCGCGTTTCTGGCCGACTTTTTGATGTAGTTCCACACCCCTGGGTCGGCGCCGGGGGGTGCGACGATAGCGGGGGAGCGGTAGGACCGAAAGGGGCGCTCTTGCTTCTTCAGCCCGCACCTCTCGGCTCTGGACCGCGCCTCTAGCAGCATCTGGCGCACGTCACCGAGAGGCATGTCCGCGCAGTCGACGCAAGTCCACACGCCCGGTATGCTGAACACCGCGCGTTTTACGGGGGCAGCACCGTCGAACCATATGCCGGAGCCGCACTTGGCGCACCTGCCCGTCCACCTTTTAACGGCCTCCGATGCGGGGAAGGGATTTGTCTGTTTCATGCCCCGTTTCGCGCGCAGGTATCTCGTTCGCGCATTGTATTGCCTGACCAACGTGTCAATCTTGTCGGCTATCGACATGCGTTCTTATAATCGTTGATAAACATTTATTTCTCTTTCATACAGTGTATTAACCGTACAATGTCTTTTTTCGCGGGAACTATGTCAAAGGTTCTACCCCGGTTCGGTGCTGCTGGCAGAGTTCCGAAAGCCGGCGGTGTTACGAAAGCCGGCAAAGAGTCAAATAAGGAATTGACGCCGATGCCTATCAAGGGCGAGTCGTTCATGAAAAGCATGGCCACGAGTGCCGCCGGTGCCGCGGTCGGTTTCGGCGTGTTCGCCGGGCTCGGGGCTTTGTTCGGCAAGAAGCCCCCACAGCCGAACAGCGCGATCCCCGGCCCCGGGTCCGCGGCAAACGAAAAGCAGGAGGACGAGGGACACGCCGGGCTGATCGTGTTCATTCTGTTCACGGCGATCGTGGGGGCGCTGGTGTGGTACGTGGTTCGCAGCAAGAAGGGCGAGATCGGCTTCCAGATGCCGCGGATCCCGTACGTGAATTCCCCGGCCCCCGCGGTTCCGGCCACCCCGGTGGCCGCCCTGCCATCCCCTTCGGTCACGTGATCAGCGAACGGGGCAAGCGCCGCTGAGACAGTCCGCGTCTAAATCGTCCGTGTCCGCGTGCATGATCCCCGCGTAGTCGACCGGGGCGAGACGCGAGCTGTATTTTCTGAAGTCTGACTCGGACACCACCTCCTGCGGCAAGTAGCTGTATCCCAGGTCGGCCGCGTTCTTGGTCGGATCCACTCTCAGCAGGAAGGAGACGCCCACGTAGGAATCCCAGTTGTTGTCCAGCCAGTTCAGGATCGCGGGGATCTCGGTCGGGTCGTAGGACACCGTGCAAGAGACGTTCTGCTCGCAGTAGTTATCCATGAGACTCCTGTACCTCTCCAACTGCTCTATCGCCGTCTCCGTGTTGACTTCCACCTCCTCGACCGAGCCGTCTTTGCGAGTGACCGTCATCTTGGCGAAGGGCACCGTGCAGAACTCCACCGGGAACGTGACGAGCACCGAATCGGTCTCGAAAGGTTTGTCCACGACCTTGTAGTTGGCCTTCTTGAACCGCTCCACCAGCGGGTCGTGCTTCGAGTAGGTGATGTTGTTGAAGATGTACCTCCCAAGCGGCTTGTGGACTCCCTCTGGCACCTCCCCCCACTGCTTGGTGCTCATGATCTTGGACAGGGTGCCGCTGGGCTTGATGCACGTGACGTTCTTGGGCAGGGGCTTTCCCAGCTCCCTGGCCATCTGGTAGGCTGAGGACACGGCCACGTTCTTCATTCTGCGGAAGTCGTACGGGTGCAGGTCGGGCCTGGCGACGATGCCGGTCAGGCCCACTCCGCACAGGTGCAGGAACTCGTTGTTGAGGTGCCACGCCTCCTGCAGAATCTCATCAAGTTTCGTTTAAGTGGCCAGCCGGAGCGGCTGCTTAGGTTTTAGCGGGCAAGTGTTCGAAGCGCGTCATTGGTGAATTACTTGGGAACTTGGGTTTCCCCGCGAAACTCCAACCGCACGTTCAGATTTCCAAATCTCAAGTAAAGTTCGGCGCAACTTTCTGAACGGGGGCAGTTGACGAGCAGCATTCCTCCGGACGAATGAATTGCGTTCCATACTTGCGCAAAATTTTGAAAGGTAGCTTGCGTGCAGCCCTACTAAAATTTGCGCGGACGTTTAGATTTCCAAATCTCAAGTAAATTTCGGCGGAACTTTCTGAACGGGGGTAGTTGGCGGGCAGCGTTCCTCCAGACGAATGAAATGCGTTCCATACTAGCGCAAAATTTTGAAAGGTAGCTTGCGTGCAGCCCTACTAAAATTTGCGCGAAGTGTGGGACTGAAAATTCGTAACGGAAACTTTTTGGTAGTTGCCGTCACTTCCTCTTGTGCAAACGTGTGGGAGTGAAAATTCGTAACGGAAACTTTTTGGTAGTTGCCGTCACTTCATTTTGCGCGAGTGTTGGGCTGAAAATTCGTAACGGAAACGATTTGGTAGTTGGCGTCACTTCCTTTGGTTCGACTGAAAATTCGCTGAAATTCGCTGAATTCGTACCGTAGCCTAATTTTTAGTACCTCGAAGTGACGGGGCACCTAAAAATTTGCCCACAAGTACACTTGGCAGCGCGCTCACTGGGAAAAATTGTACAGCCGCTCCGGCGGGCCACTTGAACGAATTGTAATGCGTCCCTCAAGTCCACGAGCGTCTGGCGGTAGTTCATCCTGCTGGCCAGGACCAGCGCGCGCTCCAGCCCCGCCTTGTTGCCCTCTTGGAACGCCGCCAGGTTGACCTCGGTCAGGTTGCAGAAGGACTTGTTGCCGAGGAGGATCTCGCTGCAGGCATCAATGTGGGGGGGGGGTTAGGGGGGGCACGTGATGTAAGAGTCTATATATAGAAAGCTCGAGGGCGGGGCGGGGCACGTGGACGTCGCTTAGGCTTTTTAGTCGAAGCGGGGCGTCTAGAAACAACACGCATTTGTCTGTGCCTCTGAGCGTGCCCCGTGGTCGCCGTGACATACTGCAGCTGCGGCCCTGTCCTATCTATGACCGTATACCTCGCTCGCGACCCCGGACCGCCTCCTCCGTCGTCATCATCGCCACCCTCGTCACCCCCCCCTCCGTTGTCTATGTCGTCATCTTCGCCGTCGATGTACTCGTCCGGGCCAGAGCGGCGACCCCTGGGCTTCTTTGGTTTCGCCTTCGCCCTCTTCTTCCTGCGCTCTTCCTTTGCCTTCCAGACCCGGTCATCGCTGGTGTCTCTACCCGCGTCATATTCTACTTCGGAATCCCCCCCGTCTCCGTCGTTACTTTCGTTATAGAAATTGTCGGCCTTCCTAGTAGCGCCCCGTCGAGGTCTTTCAGACTTGTCCAGGGCCGTCCACAATTCCAACGCCCGTTTATTGAATTCCTTTACTAGAGCCTTGGTAAGCGCCGTCCTCCCAGCACCGACGGACTTGAGGACGGAGAACAGGAAGCGCATCACCCTAAAGACGATCACGCCACCGTCCCCTCTCCCCCCAATGTTCACGCCCACCGGTTGCATCCCAGGCTTCCTCACGACAACTTCACCACGCGTCGTCAAAAAAACGGAAGCGAGAGAGCCGTCCGCGTGTAATGCGATTTCTATCCCTCGGAAGGGGAACAGACTATTCCCGCTATTCCCGAACCCGGACGGGTTTGGTGTCGAGTGCAAGGTCTGGAGGAGGAGTTTTGACGCGTTGAATAGGTCTATGAGCTCATGACCGCGCTGTTTTCTAGTGACTGTCGCGGGCACGGTCGCGGTCCCTTTTGCAGGCGGTCTATTTGCGTCCAGTTTTCTGCCTTTCCCAGGAGCCATGAGCAGAGTATACCTAAGCGCACATATAATAATGGAAACAGAACGAGACTCACCAGCACGGATTTACGCCCTTGCACCACGGCGCGCGCTTGATCGCGACTCCCAGGTTGAACAGCCCGGGCTCGGAGCCCCCCGAGTCGAGCATGATGGCGAAGATCTCCTCGAGCTGCTGCCTGGTGGGCCGCTTGCGGAAGATGAGACTGTTGTTGGACTGCTGGCGGTGGGCGTGCGACACCCACCACGCCTTCTTGGCGGACGCGAACTCCTTCCACTCGGGGTCGCCGTAGTCCATTAGCGCGATCTCGGCGGACCGGCGACTGCTCAACATGGTGCCGAGGTGGTTGACCACGTCGAGGATGTCCATCTTGGTGAGCAGCTGGTCGGCGCGCATGGAAAGGATCTTGGCGATGGCCTCGAACGCCTTGGCTACGTTAACGTCACCCGAACTCTGCGCGATGTAGATCGTACAGAGATGCATGGGTGGTGTGCGTCTGTCAGGAGGCAGTAATCTTTCATGTTTACAGGAGTCAGTGTTGTCCTGGTGATATGCACGATGTCCGCACTTGCCCACCACATGACACCCAAACGTTCACCAAATTTAGCAAAGTATTGCACTCTCCATCCTTCAACTCGACCATATAATTGCATTCCGTGCGGAGGGAAGAACATCTGTGAACATGGATGTCGAAAGGCTCGCTGCAAGGAGTGCAAAGGTGCTTCAATTTGCATTCATAACACGCGCAAAGACGCGTGCAAGACGTGCAACCCGTGTCCACACGGAAAACTCAAGATGCGGTGTAAGGAATGCGGCGGCAGTTCTACATGCGAACACAATTCGCGACGAAGCCAATGCAGAGTCTGCAACCTGCCCGGTTTTATTCACACAATTGTTCGGGTGAGAGTCAACAAGTCATTGAGGAGAAACAAAATGGTTAAGTCCATGCGTACTATCCAATATCTGGGCATTTCCATGGCAGACTACAAAGAATACATCACGTGTCAGTTAAAGGACGGAATGACATGGGAAAATTACGGCAAGGTGTGGCATATTGACCACAAAGTCCCGGTGATGTACGGGAATCCAACGGCTGAGGAGATGATACAACGATTGCACTACACTAACACTCAGCCACTTATGGCGGAAGAGAACATTAGGAAGGGAAACAGATATGCCTCGATATAATTGCAATGAAAGACTGACCATCCAACCGTATCCGTTGAGACGCTCCCCGGGTGGTCTTATTTCGCTGAAGTCGAGGACGAGGTGGTCGGCGGGGTACTTGCCGGCCAGCAGCTTGCCGACCGCCTTGGCCCACGCGACCGCCGAGTCCCCAACGCTGATTCGCCAGGTCTTGGAAATCGGCTCCCATGTCTCCTGGTTTGACTCCCTCCCGCCCCCCGCGTTCCTTGCGGACCGGATTACGGAGATATCGGATATGGCCTGCGAGAACCCGTTGAGCGTGCCGGTGACGGGCACGAAGCCCACTCTGCATGCAGTACATAGACGGGTGATGTAAGGGTATTTTTGGGTGACGTTATTATAAAGGATTTATGCACCAAAAGAGGATTGGATGCGAGTGTGACTGAAAAAAAATACCTTTACTGTGCAAGACTCACCCGCATCCCTGGAGTAGCAGCCACAGGACGTCCACCACGTCGTACACGGTCTCCACCTCGGTGAAGCTGCAGTTGAACATGCACGACTCCCTCCGCCTGCTCAGCTCGGTGCCCCCGAGGAACAGCGTCCTCCCCGCCGGCGCGATCCTCCTGTTGAGGATGTGGTGGTGCAGCTCGGAGAGTTCGTCCATCTCGATCGAGTTGAGCGGCTGACCCTTCGCCCGGACCCAGAGCCACCGCTGGTGGGACACGACCCTGTCCACCACGTTGGACCAGGTCTCCAGCTTCCCGTTGCCGTCCAGGGGGCGATGGTAGGTTCTCAGTTCGATTGCCATCGCCCGGTCGGTCGGCGTAGTCACGGTGGAGGCCATCGCGTGTCAGGGGCGTCGCATATCTTGTGGCGGAGATTATCGCCGCTCGCTAAGCACACACGAGCGCCAAATATTTTCTAGAGATGTAAGTATAACTCCATGGTTCACGTTCACGTCGGTCCCATCGCGATCTGCGCGATCTCCGCCTTCATCCTGTTCCGCACGTCCACGAGCATCTGCGCACTCCGCAAGGACTCGGTTTTCTCTGAATATAGTTTAATTAACGCATGCGGGAAAGATAAGGCCGCCATGCCTTGGCCTGGATGTGGAAGGCTGTCTGCGACATGGGCTGACTAATTCGATCTGTACAAAGGGTTTCCTGCTCGCCCGAATTTTCCTTGGATGACCCGGTTGTTTATAAGGGTCGGTGGCTATTAATTAACGGTCCGAGAAAATTAATTGTAGGTTTTATACGACTTCACTTGCAAAGATTCGAGTTTGGTTGCACCAGCTGAGGTTAGGTGGGGACCTGTAGGGTCGGCTGGTTGCTTACCGAATCTTTGGCTGATTTGGGTTATTTAGTGAGTCGTGATTAATTATTGTATAGTGGATTCGGACCGGCCCAAGGGGTCGATGGGCGCGTTTTATGTTTGTCAGTCTTGGGAACCTTGTACAACTACCTGTACGGTTAACGCACTAGCCTGGGGGTGCGTGGCCACGCTGTTTGTAGTGGCGTTTTCAGCACTGTTCAGGCCGGTGTGTGACGCATGCCGGTGTTAATTAATTTAGGATGATGTCAGCTTGTGTGTCGGCGGGCCATGCCTTAAGCAAGCTAGGCAGGCAATGATCCGCAATTGTTTCTTTCCCAATGGCGGCAATGGCCGCCTGTGCAAAATTGCACATTCTAGCGCGGGTTGCATCTGTCTTGTAGCCGAGGCAGATGGTGGCACAACCGCTAAGTTGTTCGACCAAGCATAGTATAGTTGGTCGTGCAACGGAAAGAAAATTTAAATTTACCCCCATGTCGTTTTCCCCGGCTGCGGGTCTTTTTGACATGGGCGAAGGATGGGGCGCTACTCCGGCGGTTTGGCCAGCTTCGGCGGAGCTGTTTATAAGTTTCTAAAACAGCTCTAGTGTCACATCGCAGGCTTGCCACCTTGCGATGGTGCGTGGGAGTGACCTGGACTCAAAAGGTCCCGAACCAGGTTCCTGTCAGCAACGACTTTTTTTGTCATAAAATATTTTTTGTGGCGGCAGGTCAGTTGTCCAGCTGCCCCTGCCGAGGAGGGGTGGTTGGGGACAATAGGAGCCGCGCGAGAGTTGCGCTCCGAAGCTAGAAATTTCCCTATTGCGAGACTCGAGTTGGGGAGGGCGTCTCAGGGAGGCGAGGCTACGCCAGACCTTTGTCGTTCCTTTTCGTCTCAGCACCTGCTGCGCGGCTCAGTCTATTATGGTGTCGTAAAACCTCTTTCCTTTTTGGACGGTTCCGGAATTGCGAAATGCTGGCTCTTTTTGAGGGCTTGCTTTTGGGGTGGTCACCGGCTTGTGTCGCATTGTAACCAGCGGGCCCCTGCGGGGGTTAATATAGCCTAGCGCGGGCTGAGTCGCCATTTAAGATGTTGCGACACGCTCTTTCGCGCACGGTGGTCATGAGTTTAATCGGCGCAATGGGGTTGGCGCCAGGGGGGGTAATTGGGTGGAGGCTTCTTGCTTCCGCGTGCGGATTGAGAAACCTTAAGGCCACTGTTAACTGCTGCATTTGTGGCAGGGCTCCACTTATTGTATTCAATCAAATGCTGGTCTTCTTGGGAGCTGAGTGATCTTAATCGGTTTTCTCTGAATATAGTTTAATTAACGCATGCGGGAAAGATAAGGCCGCCATGCCTTGGCCTGGATGTGGAAGGCTGTCTGCGACATGGGCTGACTAATTCGATCTGTACAAAGGGTTTCCTGCTCGCCCGAATTTTCCTTGGATGACCCGGTTGTTTATAAGGGTCGGTGGCTATTAATTAGCGGTCCGAGAAAATTAATTGTAGGTTTTATACGACTTCACTTGCAAAGATTCGTGTTTGGTTGCACCAGCTGAGGTTAGGTGGGGACCTGTAGGGTCGGCTGGTTGCTTACCGAATCTTTGGCTGATTTGGGTTATTTAGTGAGTCGTGATTAATTATTGTATAGTGGATTCGGACCGGCCCAAGGGGTCGATGGGCGCGTTTTATGTTTGTCAGTCTTGGGAACCTTGTACAACTACCTGTACGGTTAACGCACTAGCCTGGGGGTGCGTGGCCACGCTGTTTGTAGTGGCGTTTTCAGCACTGTTCAGGCCGGTGTGTGACGCATGCCGGTGTTAATTAATTTAGGATGATGTCAGCTTGTGTGTCGGCGGGCCATGCCTTAAGCAAGCTAGGCAGGCAATGATCCGCAATTGTTTCTTTCCCCTCCCTCCCACCCAGGAGGCTTCTTGCTTCCGCGTGCGGATTGAGAAACCTTAAGGCCACTGTTAACTGCTGCATTTGTGGCAGGGCTCCACTTATTGTATTCAATCAAATGCTGGTCTTCTTGGGAGCTGAGTGATCTTAAGGGTTCAAGTGCAAGACGAACCCCCCCGATTGGAAGTGTTTCTGGACCAAGTGGGGCGTCATGATACTGGGTATCGGCGGCGCTAGTTTGCTGCTGTGGAAGGCCCATCTAGAGGAGGCGGCCCTCAAGGGCGGTTTCCGCGGCGTGCTGGCCTAAGTGCATAAAAAATGACGCGTTATAGATATACGCAAACGAGATGGACCGGTCGCTGTGGACGGTCCTGTTGCCCGTGGTCCCGCAGATAGCGCTATTGGTAATCCTGATCTTGGTATTCATCGGTGTGAAATCGTCGGTGTCTGACGCGATATCGTCCCTGTGGTGTTTCCTAACGTTGCGTCCAGGCGACAAAGACTGCAAGGAGAAGACTGCGGCCAAAGTCAACACCGCGTTCGGAGGCACCACGGGGGCGTTGGTGGCCGGCGCGGTCGGCGCGCTCGGGGTCAGACACATTATGCAGCGACGCCAGCACCCGATCGTTATCCAGGGGCCTCACCGGCCCTATTCGGAGTCGCAGTGGAGACAGCGCTACCGGGGCAGAGTTTAAATTCATTCAATTCCCTTTTTATTAATAAATTTACGGTTTACGCCAACAATCAGAGTCCTCATCACGATTTGCAATGTTTTGTACACTATGACCCATAGCAGGACGGTTTTCAGCAGAACGTGCACACTCTCAAACCGGTCATCGATAACCTCGTCGCAATAATCGGGCCGCTCTTTCCACAGCTCGGAGGACGTGGACGTCATTTGAGCGCAGATGTCGTGTCTCTCCATGTTCATCCAGAACCCCAAGTCCCCGAAGTGCGGGCCCTTCAAGAACAGGTCCTTCAAGGGCCTCTTCACGATGGCTTCGTACACGAACGCCATGCCCGTATGCACGGTATATACCGTCGATTTTAAACGCACGTAGCTCACTCGAACTTCACGACGAACCGCTGCCTGACCTGCTTCACCTGCCGCCTGACTATGACCGCGAGGTCCGAGGCCTTGCACCGGTTGCGGCACTTCACCACCTTCCCGCCCCGGATGCGGACGTTGAGGACCTTGTCTTTGCACTTGGGCAGGTCGGACCTGATCTCCTCGTGGTGCCCCCTGGCGTAGTCCACGACGCCGTTGAGGATGGCCCAGCGGAAGAATCGGGGTTCTTTGAACGGAGTTTCTTCTATACGTGAATGCGGGAACAAGAGGCCGCTGGATGAGCGGCTTATAGGTCGTAGTGTTTACTCGTAGCTGTTTGGCTAGAGCTTTTGTGATTAGTAGATGCAATATAGTGCATGGTTGAAAAATGAATTAAATAAAATGTGCGTTCCGCGCTTGGGTTGATTATACCCGGGCGGAACGGGGCGTGAGGTGCAGTGCCCCTGAAAAGAACAACCTACGCATTATTTAATACTAGCCGTGCAGATTCGGGATATTCTACCCCCGGTCTGTACGGTTAGCGTCTTACTAGCATCCACTAAACATAAGGGTTTAATGACGTCAGTTAGCTAGGGATAAGGGAGGTTTTGCGACTAAAAGCCGCTCTGGCTGGTTTTGTCGGCCTCTTTCTTTGCTCGTTGTCGTTGCGGCGGCAGCCGCAGCTATGGGTGCTGCGGAGCAAAATCCCAAAAGCACTGGTTGCACTGGCCACTTGGCCAGTGGTGAGACTTCCAGTTGTTAACCGGCCAGGCGTAGTTCCTCGCCCGGTTAACTAAAATAAAAGAAAATGATTACCTCCGGTCCGCACCTTTTCCCCAGCTTGGGGTCTTTGGTGGGCCGGATGCCGTGACAGGTGCTCAACTGTCGCTTGGTCGGCCCAGTGCGCGAGCTGGTGCTCCGTACCTGGGGATGCTTGCACCCCGGGTTGGAGCCGGATGGCTGGCACTGGCGACCCGTGTCTCGGTCCGCGGCCTGCGGCTTTTTCTTCGGAAATTGCTGCTGGCCAGCAAACTTTGCAATTGCCTTCCGCCGAGGGGGGGGGGTTGGGGCTGGGGACGGCGATGGGAAAAGCGCCTAAGCTAGAAATTTTTTCCCCACGCATAGAAACCTCGGGGGGGAATGCGGTCTTGGCTGAACGGACTCTCGTTCAGCCAGGTGCCTGGGGCTGTGGCCTCGGGCATCCGGGCTGGCGGGGCCTGGGCTAGGTCCACGTTTTTTCTCGAAGCACCCCGGGTCTATGGGGAGACGGCCATAGCGGTACCGACTCGGGGCCCCGAGAGGGGTCATGATAGGCTGGCCGTGCGCAATCGCAGTGCAAATGCGCTGGGCCTTTTTGGGCCTGGCCATGCATCCACAGCCGCCGGGCACACGCCTCCCGATGTGGGGGGGCTCCCGTTTTGCGGCAGGGCGGTCACTTGTGACAACGAGCAAGGTGGAGTGCGGCTTCAAGGGAAAGCCAGGGCGGGGGTGATTGGGCAACGTACTTCATGAAGGGCCTTGAACGGCGTGCCTCCGGGCATGTCAATTAGTGTCACATGTATGCTTCCACTTATTGTTTTAATGAAGATGCTGGTTTTTGTGGGAGCTACGTGGGACATGAATCGGGGTTCTTTGAACGGAGTTTCTTCTATACGTGAATGCGGGAACAAGAGGCCGCTGGATGAGCGGCTTATAGGTCGTAGTGTTTACTCGTAGCTGTTTGGCTAGAGCTTTTGTGATTAGTAGATGCAATATAGTGCATGGTTGAAAAATGAATTAAATAAAATGTGCGTTCCGCGCTTGGGTTGATTATACCCGGGCGGAACGGGGCGTGAGGTGCAGTGCCCCTGAAAAGAACAACCTACGCATTATTTAATACTAGCCGTGCAGATTCGGGATATTCTACCCCCGGTCTGTACGGTTGGCGTCTTACTAGCATCCACTAAACATAAGGGTTTAATGACGTCAGTTAGCTAGGGATAAGGGAGGTTTTGCGACTAAAAGCCGCTCTGGCTGGTTTTGTCGGCCTCTTTCTTTGCTCCCCACCCACCCACCCGTGTCTTGGTTGCCTCTAGGGCAACGTACTTCATGAAGGGCCTTGAACGGCGTGCCTCCGGGCATGTCAATTAGTGTCACATGTATGCTTCCACTTATTGTTTTAATGAAGATGCTGGTTTTTGTGGGAGCTACGTGGGACATGAAGTTCATTTGCCCGGGAGTGGTGGTGATCTCGCGCCCCCCCTCGGCCAGCTTGGTCTTCCTCCTCCGCGCGAAGGGGTCGAACATGCGCTTGGAGTAGAAGTCCAGCTGCTCGCGGTAGGACATGTACAGGTTGAAGGGGATGGAGCTGCCCTCGACGCAGTACTCGACCTTGTGCGTCTTCGCGTAGTTGGTGACGAGCCACTCGATCACGCGCAGGGACAGTCCGGACGACTTCTTCTCGCCCTCCGGGTTGGCGAACTCGTACAGCGTCTCGAAGTTGTCCTTGTTGCCGTAGAAACGCTGCAGAGATCGCTCCAGGAGGTCCATCGCGTCCGGACGAGTGTCGCGCCCCTGCGTAGAAGGGCAGAAAATAGTTTCAGATGGTCCGGGCGTCCGCTTGTGGACAGCAGGGGTGCGCGCGGACGCGAGAGATTATCTGCGTTTACTTTACTACGAACGCATGTTGACAGTACCGGTGCTTCAAAGCATGCTCATGAAGACGGAACTGTCCATAATGAACGGCGTGAGCGCGCGGCAACAGGGCGCGGCGGCCACGGGTGCAGACGCGGACTACTTGAGGGATCTCCCCGCCAACCTGAAGAAGTGGAAGTGGATCAAGCAGCAGATCGCGCAGGCCACGCAGAGGTACGGACCCGGGAGCAACGAAGGCCAGGCAAGTGTCGGCGGTGACGAGGACGAGCAGTCGTATCGAAGAGGATCCAGAAAAAAGGCCTCGGGCTCTTCCGGTGGCGGCCGCGAAGGCGCGGACGCCAGCGACGACGATGGCGACGAGGGGGAACTAACGGAACGAGACAAACGCTTTAGGAAAGAAGCTGAAATAAAGATCCAGAATGCCCTTGAATTTCTCCACGGGCATAATGACATAGATCTAGAGGTTCAAAAGAGAGTGTTAGAGAACATATCACACTTTAATAACAGGGATGTAATAGAACAGCTAAATGCAGACAAATCTAATGCACCTCTTCAGAACTTAATCAAACAGTATCCGAAAGAGTGGCCGAATATTCTTCGCGACAGGACAATCGCTCTTCATGGATTAGGATACGAACAAATGATTACTGATGACGACGATGACGCGACTACAAGAAGGTTAAACAAACTTGCAGACAGAGTAGAATTGGGCCCAGATGATGTGTTAGAACCTGAAATCGAATTGAGTGATGTTCGTAGATACCTGAATGAAAATGTCATACCAAATGCGGTGTTGTATGAAGGTTTGGACCCACAAGACATATATAAGATGGCAGATGACGCTCTTATAGCTTATAACAACGGCGACCAACCTAGACTTGTCCTAGATGACCTAAAGAAAAAGGCTAAGTTGGCACTGGACCGGAACAGAAAAGAAGAACCAACGGTGCCGTATCCGGCCATAAACGAACCAACTCCTTTAGAAGCCAACTTGTGGGCAAACGTGAAATTTGCAGAGGGTCTTGTGGATCCACATAAGACGGGTCTCGGCAATCAGAGCGAGGGAACCGGTGGTGAACAAGAGAGTAAGCCTAAGAAAACAATAAATACAATTAAACCGACACCGGAACAAAAAGAGCAACAATTACGAGAAGCAGAAGCTCTACTGAATGTTCTAGAATCGTTGAAGTTACCAATAGATGGGATGACTCGAGAAATTCTTGAAACCGTGAGAGATGATGTCGAGAAAGGCAAGCAGGAAGAACGAGAGAATGCGGAACGCGCAAACGCAGAAAATGCCAAAGAAAAAGAAAGAGCCGAACAAGAAAGGATCGCGAAAGACAGAAAAGACGCGCTCGAAAAAGCCGCCAACGAGCGTATCCAAAAGGAGAGTGAAGAAGCTAGAAAAAAACAAAGAGAACAGGAATCTGAGGCACTAAAAAAAAGGATACAGGAGGAAGGACCTTACTTCTACAATGAGCAAGAACGGGGTGAGGAAGTCGAGTTACGCGACATGATCCAACATTACAATACTATTAATTTTGGAGATTTCGTGACTCCCGAAAAGACAGACGTAAATGTCGCACTCCAGACGGAAGATAAACGCGATGTTTTGATGGCCGCACTCGATCAGTTGTATCCAGAAAATGAGTGGGACCGGGAAGGAGTCATCAGGCCAAAGCGTGGAAAAGGGATTGACGGGGTTTATGTGAGACGCAAGAAACCTCTATAGAAGGGAAACCGAATTACGGTTACGTGTCGTACAGAGACTATGAAATACGAACAGATCCTTTAGACGATACGAGAGGTATCGCATTTCTGAAAAAGAGGGTTGTTGAACGATCTAAAGACGGCTGGCGTGATGATAAAAACGTCGCTGAGCTTACCCACGAGATAGTGAAAGGGTTTTCGAGGCCTACACGTAAGGAAAGAGGGGGTGTCGAGAATAACAAGTCACAAGATGACGCAGAGTTATTGGCTATGGAAAATGAGGTTAGTTAGGGCAATATCAGAAAGGATTGCCCAAAAAAACGTGTTTGAACGCTTGCAAGATATGAGGGGGTTGGCGAGCCCTGAAATGATAGCTGAAATGGACGAATTGATAAAATTTATCAATTCGCAACCAGATGAAAGCCAAAACGCAGAAGTGGAAAGGCGGTTAAACAACTTGAGTGAACGGTTGACTTCTCATCGAACAGGAGCGGCAGGGGTCTCTTCCGATAATAAAATTTCCACAAGTGCAAGCGGGGGGCGGGGTAGTGTGCTACCTTCCCGTGTCATCGATCCGACTTCAATTAGATCGTTCAGGGATGCACTTCCACGACCAACGATGACACAAGAAGAATCGCGCCAACGGAATACACAAGCAGGCTCACCACAACATTATGAGCCAATACAAGCGGACCGCGATATATTGCGTCGTTTGGCCAATTTAAAGAGACCAGACGAGGAGGAAGCACAAACACACAAACCAGCGATGGTTGTGAACAGTGCGCCCATAGCCGCGCAGATGGAGTCGGTGCAGGTGCCCATCGCGAATATTCAGGTTGTGGGTGGCCGTACGGACGGAGTCGCGACAAAGGATCCCGCAAAGACGGCCACGGAAGAGAGAAAGGCAGTGCTCAAGGCTCAACTAAAAAAGCTGCAATTGGTCGAACGCGCGATGAATGCTTTGGAAAGTCGGTTGAACATCGACACACAGAAGAGTGTAGAGAAAGAGGCCGAGGAAAAAGTGCGCCAATTAACTGAGCAGGTGGCCAAGCAGCAGGAACAATTAGAAGTCGGCCAGGCAAAATTTGACCAACTCTCCGATATGCACAATTAGAAATATAGAGAGCATAAACAACTGCAACAGGAGCTTTGGAGCGTTCAGGAACAGTTAAATGATGCAAAAAGAACGTTAGACAACACTACCGAAGAGTATAAGAAAATGGAAGCAGCTCTTTTATCCAAAGAGGAAGAACTAAAAGATAAGATAAAGGAAATTGACAGGAAACTGGATGAAATCGACGAAGAAGAACACAAGGTGCTAGAAGCGTTGGAGAAGGCCGAGCAAGAGCGCGATGAGGCCAAAGAGAAAGTTATTCAGCTAAAGGAGGAGATTAAACAGCAAAAACAACTCAACGCGGATAGCGAGGAAGAATCCAGGAGGTTGAAAGAGGAGATCGAGGTCAAAACTCAGGAGGTAGTGAAACTCAAAGCTCGCGAGGTGCAGTTGTCTGACAAGCAGAGAGAGTACGAGGAGGAGAAAACAAAAGTTGAAAAGGAAAAGGAGAAATCAAAGCTTCTGGCCATTCAGCTCGCGGCCAAAGAACAGGAACAAAGAGATTCGGAGTCAAAACACTTGCAAACACTCGGGGTTCTTTGAACGGAGTTTCTTCTATACGTGAATGCGGGAACAAGAGGCCGCTGGATGAGCGGCTTATAGGTCGTAGTGTTTACTCGTAGCTGTTTGGCTAGAGCTTTTGTGATTAGTAGATGCAATATAGTGCATGGTTGAAAAATGAATTAAATAAAATGTGCGTTCCGCGCTTGGGTTGATTATACCCGGGCGGAACGGGGCGTGAGGTGCAGTGCCCCTGAAAAGAACAACCTACGCATTATTTAATACTAGCCGTGCAGATTCGGGATATTCTACCCCCGGTCTGTACGGTTAGCGTCTTACTAGCATCCACTAAACATAAGGGTTTAATGACGTCAGTTAGCTAGGGATAAGGGAGGTTTTGCGACTAAAAGCCGCTCTGGCTGGTTTTGTCGGCCTCTTTCTTTGCTCGTTGTCGTTGCGGCGGCAGCCGCAGCTATGGGTGCTGCGGAGCAAAATCCCAAAAGCACTGGTTGCACTGGCCACTTGGCCAGTGGTGAGACTTCCAGTTGTTAACCGGCCAGGCGTAGTTCCTCGCCCGGTTAACTAAAATAAAAGAAAATGATTACCTCCGGTCCGCACCTTTTCCCCAGCTTGGGGTCTTTGGTGGGCCGGATGCCGTGACAGGTGCTCAACTGTCGCTTGGTCGGCCCAGTGCGCGAGCTGGTGCTCCGTACCTGGGGATGCTTGCACCCCGGGTTGGAGCCGGATGGCTGGCACTGGCGACCCGTGTCTCGGTCCGCGGCCTGCGGCTTTTTCTTCGGAAATTGCTGCTGGCCAGCAAACTTTGCAATTGCCTTCCGCCGAGGGGGGGGGGTTGGGGCTGGGGACGGCGATGGGAAAAGCGCCTAAGCTAGAAATTCAGTTTTCCCCACGCATAGAAACCTCGGGGGGAATGCGGTCTTGGCTGAACGGACTCTCGTTCAGCCAGGTGCCTGGGGCTGTGGCCTCGGGCATCCGGGCTGGCGGGGCCTGGGCTAGGTCCACGTTTTTTCTCGAAGCACCCCGGGTCTATGGGGAGACGGCCATAGCGGTACCGACTCGGGGCCCCGAGAGGGGTCATGATAGGCTGGCCGTGCGCAATCGCAGTGCAAATGCGCTGGGCCTTTTTGGGCCTGGCCATGCATCCACAGCCGCCGGGCACACGCCTCCCGATGTGGGGGGCTCCCGTTTTGCGGCAGGGCGGTCACTTGTGACAACGAGCAAGGTGGAGTGCGGCTTCAAGGGAAAGCCAGGGCGGGGGTGATTGGGCAACGTACTTCATGAAGGGCCTTGAACGGCGTGCCTCCGGGCATGTCAATAAGTGTCACATGTATGCTTCCACTTATTGTTTTAATGAAGATGCTGGTTTTTGTGGGAGCTACGTGGGACATGAATCGGGGTTCTTTGAACGGAGTTTCTTCTATACGTGAATGCGGGAACAAGAGGCCGCTGGATGAGCGGCTTATAGGTCGTAGTGTTTACTCGTAGCTGTTTGGCTAGAGCTTTTGTGATTAGTAGATGCAATATAGTGCATGGTTGAAAAATGAATTAAATAAAATGTGCGTTCCGCGCTTGGGTTGATTATACCCGGGCGGAACGGGGCGTGAGGTGCAGTGCCCCTGAAAAGAACAACCTACGCATTATTTAATACTAGCCGTGCAGATTCGGGATATTCTACCCCCGGTCTGTACGGTTAGCGTCTTACTAGCATCCACTAAACATAAGGGTTTAATGACGTCAGTTAGCTAGGGATAAGGGAGGTTTTGCGACTAAAAGCCGCTCTGGCTGGTTTTGTCGGCCTCTTTCTTTGCTCGTTGTCGTTGCGGCGGCAGCCGCAGCTATGGGTGCTGCGGAGCAAAATCCCAAAAGCACTGGTTGCACTGGCCACTTGGCCAGTGGTGAGACTTCCAGTTGTTAACCGGCCAGGCGTAGTTCCTCGCCCGGTTAACTAAAATAAAAGAAAATGATTACCTCCGGTCCGCACCTTTTCCCCAGCTTGGGGTCTTTGGTGGGCCGGATGCCGTGACAGGTGCTCAACTGTCGCTTGGTCGGCCCAGTGCGCGAGCTGGTGCTCCGTACCTGGGGATGCTTGCACCCCGGGTTGGAGCCGGATGGCTGGCACTGGCGACCCGTGTCTCGGTCCGCGGCCTGCGGCTTTTTCTTCGGAAATTGCTGCTGGCCAGCAAACTTTGCAATTGCCTTCCGCCGAGGGGGGGGGGTTGGGGCTGGGGACGGCGATGGGAAAAGCGCCTAAGCTAGAAATTTTTTCCCCACGCATAGAAACCTCGGGGGGAATGCGGTCTTGGCTGAACGGACTCTCGTTCAGCCAGGTGCCTGGGGCTGTGGCCTCGGGCATCCGGGCTGGCGGGGCCTGGGCTAGGTCCACGTTTTTTCTCGAAGCACCCCGGGTCTATGGGGAGACGGCCATAGCGGTACCGACTCGGGGCCCCGAGAGGGGTCATGATAGGCTGGCCGTGCGCAATCGCAGTGCAAATGCGCTGGGCCTTTTTGGGCCTGGCCATGCATCCACAGCCGCCGGGCACACGCCTCCCGATGTGGGGGGGCTCCCGTTTTGCGGCAGGGCGGTCACTTGTGACAACGAGCAAGGTGGAGTGCGGCTTCAAGGGAAAGCCAGGGCGGGGGTGATTGGGCAACGTACTTCATGAAGGGCCTTGAACGGCGTGCCTCCGGGCATGTCAATAAGTGTCACATGTATGCTTCCACTTATTGTTTTAATGAAGATGCTGGTTTTTGTGGGAGCTACGTGGGACATGAATCGGGGTTCTTTGAACGGAGTTTCTTCTATACGTGAATGCGGGAACAAGAGGCCGCTGGATGAGCGGCTTATAGGTCGTAGTGTTTACTCGTAGCTGTTTGGCTAGAGCTTTTGTGATTAGTAGATGCAATATAGTGCATGGTTGAAAAATGAATTAAATAAAATGTGCGTTCCGCGCTTGGGTTGATTATACCCGGGCGGAACGGGGCGTGAGGTGCAGTGCCCCTGAAAAGAACAACCTACGCATTATTTAATACTAGCCGTGCAGATTCGGGATATTCTACCCCCGGTCTGTACGGTTAGCGTCTTAATACTAGCATCCACTAAACATAAGGGTTTAATGACGTCAGTTAGCTAGGGATAAGGGAGGTTTTGCGACTAAAAGCCGCTCTGGCTGGTTTTGTCGGCCTCTTTCTTTGCTCGTTGTCGTTGCGGCGGCAGCCGCAGCTATGGGTGCTGCGGAGCAAAATCCCAAAAGCACTGGTTGCACTGGCCACTTGGCCAGTGGTGAGACTTCCAGTTGTTAACCGGCCAGGCGTAGTTCCTCGCCCGGTTAACTAAAATAAAAGAAAATGATTACCTCCGGTCCGCACCTTTTCCCCAGCTTGGGGTCTTTGGTGGGCCGGATGCCGTGACAGGTGCTCAACTGTCGCTTGGTCGGCCCAGTGCGCGAGCTGGTGCTCCGTACCTGGGGATGCTTGCACCCCGGGTTGGAGCCGGATGGCTGGCACTGGCGACCCGTGTCTCGGTCCGCGGCCTGCGGCTTTTTCTTCGGAAATTGCTGCTGGCCAGCAAACTTTGCAATTGCCTTCCGCCGAGGGGGGGGGGTTGGGGCTGGGGACGGCGATGGGAAAAGCGCCTAAGCTAGAAATTTTTTCCCCACGCATAGAAACCTCGGGGGGAATGCGGTCTTGGCTGAACGGACTCTCGTTCAGCCAGGTGCCTGGGGCTGTGGCCTCGGGCATCCGGGCTGGCGGGGCCTGGGCTAGGTCCACGTTTTTTCTCGAAGCACCCCGGGTCTATGGGGAGACGGCCATAGCGGTACCGACTCGGGGCCCCGAGAGGGGTCATGATAGGCTGGCCGTGCGCAATCGCAGTGCAAATGCGCTGGGCCTTTTTGGGCCTGGCCATGCATCCACAGCCGCCGGGCACACGCCTCCCGATGTGGGGGGGCTCCCGTTTTGCGGCAGGGCGGTCACTTGTGACAACGAGCAAGGTGGAGTGCGGCTTCAAGGGAAAGCCAGGGCGGGGGTGATTGGGCAACGTACTTCATGAAGGGCCTTGAACGGCGTGCCTCCGGGCATGTCAATTAGTGTCACATGTATGCTTCCACTTATTGTTTTAATGAAGATGCTGGTTTTTGTGGGAGCTACGTGGGACATGAATCGGGGTTCTTTGAACGGAGTTTCTTCTATACGTGAATGCGGGAACAAGAGGCCGCTGGATGAGCGGCTTTTAGGTCGTAGTGTTTACTCGTAGCTGTTTGGCTAGAGCTTTTGTGATTAGTAGATGCAATATAGTGCATGGTTGAAAAATGAATTAAATAAAATGTGCGTTCCGCGCTTGGGTTGATTATACCCGGGCGGAACGGGGCGTGAGGTGCAGTGCCCCTGAAAAGAACAACCTACGCATTATTTAATACTAGCCGTGCAGATTCGGGATATTCTACCCCCGGTCTGTACGGTTAGCGTCTTACTAGCATCCACTAAACATAAGGGTTTAATGACGTCAGTTAGCTAGGGATAAGGGAGGTTTTGCGACTAAAAGCCGCTCTGGCTGGTTTTGTCGGCCTCTTTCTTTGCTCCCCACCCACCCACCCGTGTCTTGGTTGCCTCTAGGGCAACGTACTTCATGAAGGGCCTTGAACGGCGTGCCTCCGGGCATGTCAATTAGTGTCACATGTATGCTTCCACTTATTGTTTTAATGAAGATGCTGTTTTTTGTGGGAGCTACGTGGGACATGAAAGGAACTTTTTTCCAAGGCCATTGCAAAACTCAAGGAGGAGCTCCAGACTGCAAGAGACGAGCAAGCGTCTGACCAAACACGCCAAAATTTTTTGGAGGGTCAGTTGAGGGTCCTCGAAGACAGACAAAAAAAGGACGCGGAGGCGGCCAGCAGTAATTTCGAGTCACTCCGAGTGAGTACAGGCACTTTGCAGGAGGAACTAGCTTCAAGCTCACAAAAGGTCGTCGCCTTGTCCGCGCAATTGGACAAGGCGCGCCAAGACGCGGAGAAAGCCGGAGAGGAGATGAAGGCCGTGAAGACCACTCTCGAAAGTGCGGAGGGGAAGGTGAGGGAACTCGGAGAGGCGAAACTCGCGCTGGAGACGAAGCTGAAGACGGAGTGGAATAAGAACAAGTTGTTGCGCAGGGACTTGAGCGCGGCGAACCAGGCGACGAGGGACGCGAGACAGGAAACGGAAAAGGTGCGTGGACAGCTCCAAAAGGTTGAAACCGAGAAGCGCGTAATTCAATCGAATCTGGATGCGGTGAACGCCGATTTGGAAAGCAAGACGCAACAACTGGAAGAGTTACAGAAAGAAATACAAGAAATGGACCAAACCGCAACAGATGAGTTTAAGAACAAGGAGGAACAGGTGAAAGCTTTACGAGACGAGTTAGAAGGTGTACAAACACGCGAGAAGGGCTTACGCGAGGAACTGGACAATAAGAAGAGGGAGTCAACGAAAATTGAGACCGAGTTTTTAGAGTTGGAGAAAAGACACAGGTCCGCGACCGCGCTCTTGGCCGACGCGCAACGTGATTTGGATGCCAAGAGTCTCGCTTTTGCCGATAGTGAAGCCAAACTGGAATCCGCGCGCGGTGAGGTTGCGGGGTTAAAGTCGGATATCGAGTCACTCGAGACTAGAGCCTTGGTTGCGCAGACGGAACACGATAAAGAACTCGCCAAAGTGAAAGAGGAGGAGAAAAAGGTACACGAGAGGCTCGCTGCCGTAGAGTCAAACTTGAAAGTCAAGGATATGGAACTCGAAAAACAGAAGCGTCAAAACAAGGATACGGAATATGAACTGACGCAAACAATAGCACGATTGGAATCCGCGCGAAAGGAAGGTCAAGATATTCTGGCAGCTGAGCAGAAGAGGGTTGAGTGGTTGCAGCAAGAGGTAGATGTTGGTAAGACCCGCGAGTCGGCCCTACTCTCCGCTAAGGCCGAGACGGAGAAGGAGAAGGAGCAAGCGCGAGCCAAATTGGCGTCGTTGGGGGAGAAATACAATGCCATGAGGGGTACATTATTCAAAACAAGAGGTGAGTTGAAGGAAAAGAAGGCCGAGCTCGACCGAAAGGAGCGGCAGTTGGAGGCTGCGAGAACGGAGAACGACGGGTTAAAGTCGAATATCCGTTCACTCGAGAAGACAATAGATGACGCGCGTGCTGAACACGCTAAGGAGCTTGCCGGTGTGCAAGAGGAGACTGAGAGAGTTAAATCCGAGTTGGAGGCGCATTTTTTTGCATTTTGAATGTGGTCGAATGCGCAATTGATCTTGCAACGTCTCCGTTCGTCTCCGGGACACTTCCGCGACTTATAGGTACTCAGTTCCGTCACCCTTGACATGTTGTCGTACAATACTACAATTTCACGCCAATAGAAATTCGCGTCCGAACATATATATCTCCACACACAGATCTCGAATGATAGAACTCCTACACATACAGATCTCGAATGATTTATCTAGTACCACAGGCTTGCATCACCGACCGTTTTAGTTGCATCACCGAAAGTTGGTGCGAGAGGTCCCCAGTTCGATTCCGGCCTGGATTCATTTGCAGATCGCGTTTTCCGCGGACCGGCACTAAACGCCAATGGTTTTCACCTTTGCAGCGTGCCACATCAGAATATATCTCGATAGAGTCATGCCTCTTATTTTATTTCAAGGTACCTCTTAATTAATCTCGGCCCCCGCCCTCCGACAATTTGACAATTTGACAAAAAGAGCCAATTTTACCCCGACTCGAACATTAATTAATTGACACGTGACTGCATAAGTCCTCAGTGGGAGGGGAACATGGGATGGAATGGATGGTATAAGCTATCTAGGTCCTAGTTACAGGGGTGTGGGCACCGCGGCCCGAATCGCTATGAATGCCATACTTGGTCACACGCGGAGCCCCCACAGGCTTGGGGGTGGTCTCCTTCATCACTACTTGCCATCTATCCTTGCGCACCATCTGCCTCCATATTACAGACAAACCAGGAGGCTGCCCGGGTGTGAGCCCGTCACGTCTAGCTAGTGTAGCAAAGGTCCATGCCGAGTCTATCACGAAAAGTCCACGGGTGGCGGCCCTGCCGCGCGCGGCCGGGGGCACGCCAGGTGAGGACATATCGCCCAGGCTGGGCGGGCTTGGTGCCAGCTAGTCTATCTGATGTATCTACCTGATCTGTGCGGGCCAGGTGCCCGGCTAGGCCCAGGCGCCTGTGCCTAATAATGTGGGAAACATAGGGCAAATCAGCGTACAAATCCTCATTACTACTGTGCAAACCAAAGGGGATGTTAAGGGCCTTGCGCAGCATCTCAAGTGGTGACGGCGCCGTCGAGTCGTTGCTCCAGCTCCTGCATCAGTGTCCACGTCTCGGCGCCGTAGGTCAGGAACATCAGAATGACGACCTTGAAGAGGTCACGCTTGACGATCCGGGGTAGGGCGGGGTTGCTCCACCAGCGGCGGTGGTCATGGAGGAGGACTCGAACATGCGGACAAGATAACGGCAGGCTCGAGCTACCATGGTCCGGATTCTCCCGATTTCTGGCCTGCGCTGGTTGTCTCCTTGATATGTTACAATTTAATTTAATTTATTTTAACTATAGCTGCGCGCCTCAAAGGAAACCTGTGATCGAGGCAGAATCTGCCCAAGTGCATTTTGGCGGTTTTCATGATATTGAGACGTGGCCGCACGTTTGGCAGTTCTAATCGCATTCGTTGGCTCGCACGCATAGCAAGATACACATGGCACACTTGAGAGTGCAAGTGGGCATAACAATAATCTCTGGAATGGTGCTCGAGGCATACCCGCCTCTCGAAAACTTGTATTGAATACCTACATTATAAACAAGGAAAACATGCAAGATGTGCACGATCTTTGACATCTGCCGGGCAGTCTCTGTCACATAGGATGTATATCAATGCGACGACCAATTCATATGCCAGTCACTGCTAAGAGTAACCTTGTGCCTGGATGTCTGCTGGCAAGGTGGGCCCATCTCTACAAGTATTTAGATTCTCATGAACACCCCATCACCCTCGTGGATCATGACTCGGTTCTCCACCGACATCCTGTGGATGGTATGCTCGAACTCGACCTCAGAAAACCCGCCACCCGCTGCCGACGTCATGAACTTGCGCAGGTCCGCGATGGGGTACGTCGTCGAGTCATTGGTCCACATCCTCTTTGCGGCGCGCTCCATGAACTCCTCATACCTGCGTGGGAGCAGTGCAGCAGTAAGCAAGCACATTCGTTCGTTAGGCGCGCAAGCAGGCGGCACTTGTTTACGAATCAGCATGGCAGGCCAGGGACCAAATATGCCAGAAACATCACCTTGGAAGCCACCCTAGCCCTGAAAGCGGATACAACTAAGTCGTTGCAACAAGAGTTTGTAAATGCAGCTTGGCTCATCACGCAGCTTAGCTCATCCCATGACACCCCTGCAAAGGATGCACCCGCATCGGCAAGCCAGGGAACAAGAATGTGTGCTATGACATGTCTGTTCATAAGATTGAGACTTCCATTAATTAGGAATTAATGGATGTCTTCATAAGATTACGACATCCATGGCACATCCTTACAATGACCAGCAAGGGAAAGCAGGGGAGGGGAATCCCAAGATGGCCTTCCAAGAAAGAGGCATGGGGCACAGTAGCAGCGCAACTAACCACAGACCATAAAGGAGTAGGCAAAGGATCCAGCGAACGAGTCAGCCCACAACAAGCACCCTAGTCAGCCCACGTACTTGTCCAATGGCAGGCAGCCCAACACACTCGGTGACGCCTTGTCCGCCCCTCCCTGGCTGCCCCCTGCCGCAACGCCACTCGACACTCTCCGGGAGCTAGGGGTGGAGGGCGACGCCGCAGCAGGTGATGCGGCAGCAGGCGATGCCGAGGACTTGGCTCGTTTGCTCGGCCTGCTGCACGGGTGCAGGTGACAAGCATGGGTGCAGGGGTTTCGGTGACTACGGACAACCATCACGCGGCTGCATACCAGCGGGGTAAGGATGACAAGCACGCCCCTGCAGATGTCCGGATGATAAGATTGGACATAGCCGTGTGCGAGCGGGGGAGCTCGTCACCTGGCGACAAGGGTATGTGGGGTGAAAAGTCCAGTGTGGAAGCTTACTGGATGGCAGCATGCGAATGGGAGCATATATGTGCTGGGGCAAGTCCCCTGCCTACAGAATTAGCAACATCTCGGTGTCCATGCTGAACACACACCTTTGTGCCTGCATGTGCAAGTGCCCTGGACCACATGGCACCAGCGAGGGTGAGCCCACGAGGGCATCACATGCACGCACACGCACACATGCACAACTGCACAACTGCAGACCTCTATGGGAGTAAATCTTTCAGGCACGCAAATGGATCTAACTTGGCTGCGGGCGACCTATCACTGTAACGCACTTACTAGCTTGACACAGAGAAACATGCATGCCAGGGATGCGCTACATTACCCGCTACGATGCACGCTAGGGGAGCATACACGGTGATTCTTGGCTGTGTCCACCTTCATTGCCGTGCATGCTCACCTTCCCGAAGACTTCTTCTGGGACGAACTGGGGCTCCTGCGAGTAGGCGTTGCTGCCGCTGGCTCCTCCTCCTCCTCCACTGCTGGAGCCGCCGTTTCGGCGCCACGACTGGGACCTGCGCCACCCTGGCCAGGGCTCCCCTGTTTCCTCGTGCTGGCACGCGTGGCATGCCCGCTGGCTGCTGCAGGCCCCGGCGCCGCTGGGCCCTTGGCTCGTGCCGGGCTGGACCTCTTGCCCGGGGCCTTATAGCTGGGGTCTTCTCTGGAGCCCTCTTCCTTGTCTTCCGCGTTCGCCCCATGGCCGTCATCATCGTCATCATCATCATCGTCATCGTCATCATCGCCCTTGCCGCCCGCACCCTGGGCACCCTGCTCGTCGCCCTCCTCGTCGCCCTCGGTGACGTCACCCGCGTTCATTGCGCGCATCATCACAGCGATGATTGCGTCCACGTCACTCTGTGGTGAGGGGGGGGGGGAAGAGAGAGAACAAGGGATGGAACAGGAAGAGCACGGTAGAGCGATGATGATGGTCCCACGCGCCAACATAATGGTATTCATCATATCCCGTCAATGTCACCTCCATGGAGAGTGCAAGGGGGGCAGGGGGGCAAGGGGGGCAAGGGGGGCAAGGGGGGGAAGGAGGGGAAGGAGGGGAAGGAAAAATAGAACAATGCTTCACATTTCAATAACAATGTTGAACAGGGTCACGGGTCACTGATGTCGGCATTGGTATGTGGCAACGGCAAGGGAGGACAGGGAAGTAAGAGCCCTGTTTGTCCCCTGTCCAAAGGCAATGGGACCAACAGTTAGTTAGCAGTTGACAGCCGGGAGGCACACACCCATGATCACGCCACATAGAGGGCGGCGCCACGCCATCAACCGCAATGATAAAAAAACGCCAGCCAGCCGCAGTGCCCACCTCGTCAACGTATCAACAGTGCCACGCCATCTGCTGCCACTAGAGCTAAAGCCATGTGGGGGGCGCCCACCTTGTCAATTATTATAACACAACATCTGCCGTTGCTAAAGAGGCTGCCATGCTGCTGGTGCCCACCTTTTCAATGTCCTTCTTGACCAGCAGGCGCGCGTGCGCGGTGGCGAGCCGGATGATGGTCTCCAGCGTGCGCGCCGTGACGGGCAGCCCCTGTACAGGAAAGAGTTGTCGCATGTCACACAGGTGTCAGGGAGGAGAGCACGTGAGACCCCTAGAGCTACAGTCGACAGGTTTCCACTTATCAAGTTGCCCGGAAGAAAAGAAAAGAATGACAAAGCCAGCCAGCCACGCAGTGAAGAATGGACAGAATAAAAAAGAATTAGAGCCAGCAACATGACTAGGCCAGAAAGCTCGCATAAGAAGGGAAGCCTGTGCGACGAAGAATAGGCACAGAGCCGGGCCAATGTCAGCAGCGTCACGTACATGGGAATGGGAGTTGGTTCGGAAGCGCATGTAGGCGTTGGTGATCTCCTCCGACGCCTGCACGCACCAGTTCACGCACCCAACAGGGGGAAAGGAGGGAAAAGGAGGGCTTAAAAGAGGGGGAAAGGGGGGGGGGAGGCGCAAGGCGACGTTAGCTCCAACACAAGTGCTGGCGGAATGCAGGAAAGGGCCCCTGTTTGCATGAGCATGCTGACCGCGTCTGTAAATAAATCCATGCAACAACAGGAATAGAGCCCCCCTGAAACTATTAGCACTAAGAATCCAAAGCTACAGGCTGTGCACAGGCAACACACACACACATAAAAGGCCCTTGTCACCCCCCACCGCAAACAGGCCCCTCCCAACCCACACATCCCGCAGGCAGTCCTTGTCAACCCATGACGAATGGGCAGTATGCAAGCCACACACCTCGTCGGTCAGCTTTGGGTTGGTGCGCGTCTTGCAGTAGTGGATGTACTTGCGCAGGAAGGAGTTGGTAAGCACGCGGTCCGCGTCGCCCCCCCGTGCCAGCGTGCGGTCGTACTTTACAAATATCTTGGCCTGGAGAACAACAAACACACGATGGTACCAAGGGGGAAGGAAAGGGTAAGCATGCTTAAGGGACACGCCATCGCCCACAGGAGTAGAACAGCAAGAAAGAATAAACAGATGGAAAAAAAGCAGCAGAAGAATCAAGCAGAAGAAGAATCAAGCAGCGAGAGGTTGCACGTGACAATGAGCTTGGCCTGTGTGGGTTGCCTCACGCCGAGAACAAAGGGAAGCGGAGCCGTGTGCAAGGGAAATAAAGGCTAGAGGCACTGAAACACGAACAACAGTGTCATGCGGTCATGATTGGGCCAGGGGGGGGAACAAACGATAGTCAAAGAGAATGACAGGCTCATGGCCACGCTTTTGTTGGCAGCCAGGCACCCACCTCGTCGTCTTCATCTTTGTCGTTGTCCACCGGGCACGCTTGCCCGCCCATCAGGCCTGTATACGGCACCCGAAGTCATTCCCAAAGGTTCAACGACACCCAGAAGAGAAGAACACGTGCAGCTCGTTAAGAACCAGCCGGCACCAAACCAGATCCCAATAGGCAAGAACCTTAAAGAAACAACAACAACAGCAGCAGCAGCAGCAGCAGCAGCAGCAGCAGCAGCAGCAGCAGCAGCAACAGCAGCAACAACAACGACGACGACGACGACGACGACGACGACGACGACGACGACGACGACGACGACGACGACGACGACGACGACGACGACGACGACGACGACGACGACAACAACAACGACAACAACAACAACAACAACAACAACAACAACAACAACAACAACAACAACAACAACAACAACAACAACAACAACAACAACAACAACAACAACAACAACAACAACAACAATAACAACAACAACAACAATGGCCGTGGGCCATGGGCGAGGGGGCGAGGGGGCGAGGGGGCGAGGGGGCGAGGGGGCGAGGGGGCGAGGGGGCGAGGGGGCGCGGGGAGAGGGGGTGCAGGGGCGCGGGGGCGTTGCAGCACAAGGGCACGGAGGCGGGCTTCCTGTCCTCACCACCGTCATCGCTTGGGTGCCGGTATCGGTGCATGCGCAAAACGTGATCCGAGATGGCGGCGTCCTTCTCCGCGTCGCCATTGTCAAGCATGATGAAGAGCAGGTCGAAGCGGGACAGCAGCGAGTCGGGCAGGTTCACGTTGGCCGCCATCGATAGACTCGGGTCGTACTGCGGTCAGGCAGCGAAGGTGGGTATTGCCAAGGTGGGCAATGCATGGGTACGGGAGGATATGCGAGTAAGTACTTGCGTGTCATACGACGAGGCATGTCACGGAGTGCGATGGCATGGGAATGCGAGGCCATGCTTAGGTCAAGTAGGTGAAGCCATCGACGGGCCCCGGATACACCGCCGCAGGCCACGCTAAACAGACACGCACAAAGATGAGTAAAGTAGTAGACAGGCACGAATATTGTGGCAAACAAATCAGGCCATCAACGGTCTCGGGTCATGCTGCGGTGACGTACAGTGAGCTTCCCCGGAATGGGTATCAAAAGGTGCTATAGGGTAGAGCATGCAGGTGCGAGGGCGGGCACCCATACAAAAGCTGCCACCCTAAAAGCTACCCACCTGTCACTCAATATACCAGCTGCACCCACTCCATGACCTGTTTCTGCCGTCTGCCCCATCCAGACAACCCAGCGGGAACAAAAATGAAACAGGAAACCGTAGCCACGAGACAGCAATTCCCACTCTGTGACCCGCTTCTGTATGGCCAGCTGCCACCTGTCACGCACCATGCCATAGAGCGGGTTGGCAGCTGCCAGCACGCTGCAGCGCGCGTTCAGCGACGCGTGGATGCCGGCCTTGGCGATGGTCACCGTCTGCTGTTCCATCACCTCGTGAATGGCCACGCGGTCCAGGTCGCTCATCTTGTCGAACTCATCGATGCAGACTACGCCGCGGTCGGCCAGCACCATCGCGCCCGCCTCCAGCCGCCGTTCGCCTGATGATGAGGGTGAGGATGAGGGTGAGGATGGCGGTGATATAGGAATATGGAATAGGGGATAGGGGATAGGGGATAGGGGATAGGGGATAGGGGATAGGGGATAGGGGATAGGGGATAGGGGATAGGGGATAGGGGATAGGGGATAGGGGATAGGGGATAGGGGATAGGGGATAGGGGATAGGGGATAGGGGATAGGGGATAGGGGATAGGGGATAGGGGATAGGGGATAGGGGATAGGGGATAGGGGATAGGGGACAGGGGACAGGGGACAGGGGAAGGGATAGGGGATAGGGGATAGGGGATAGGGGATGGGGGATAGGGGATAGGGGATAGGGGATAGGGGATAGGGGATAGGGGATAGGGGATAGGGGATAGAGGATAGGGGATAGGGGATAGGGGATAGGGGATAGGGGATAGGGGATAGGGGATAGGGGATAGGGGATAGGGGATAGGGGATAGGGGACAGGGGATAGGGAGCGTTGAAGATGGCGATGAGATGTCCGTCAGAAGGTATGAGGCGATGCTGACAGCGGGTTGGAAATAGTAATGACAAGCCGTACATGTGAGTAGTAGCCACAGATGTAGAGATAGCCGCACTATGGCACACACTATGGCCAGCTGAAGGGGATCCTGCTGGGGGACTCCTCTCCTGCGACTCGACTCGTATCGTATGCCCGGTCCCCTACTGCTGCCCCACGCACCGGTGTCCTTGTCCTGCGTGACGGCGGCGGTGAGGCCCACGCCCGAAGAGCCCCGCCCCGTGGTGGACACGGCGAGCGGGGCGATGTTCATCATCGCCCGCAACAGCTGGGACTTGGCCACGGAGGGGTCACCCACCAGCAGCATGTTTATGTCACTGTTCGAGGTGGGGGGTTTGTGGATAGGACGCAGTGAAGGGGGAGGGGGGGGGGAGTGGATCAGCAACGTGGGAGGGTCAACAAACCGCAGCACGCTGATGTCACAGGGGGCGGGGGAACAGGGAAAGGGGGGATGACAGGGCAGGGAAGGGGGGGCGTCAGCATCATGCTGATGTCACTGGGGGAGGGATAAGGAGGGAGGGGGGAAAGGGGGCATGGAAACAGGCCAAGGAAAGGGGCCAAGGAAAGGGGGTATGGAAAGGGCACAAGGAAAGGAAGGTCATCGGCAGCACGTTGGCAACACTGGGGGAGGAGGGACGGGGCAGAGTTGGCGCGACTAACATGCACAAGGACACAAGCCAGAAACTGCCCCCATGCTGCCCACGTATGAGCCCTACCCTCGCACATGTGTGCCATTCTTTCCTTCCCCCCCAACATTCTTTCCATCCCGTGCTGCCTTACCCATCCGCACGCGTTCCCCACCAGTGCGAGCTCCGTCCTTGCCCACCCACGAAAGAGCACGCCATTTCCCACGCATGTGCGTCGTATCGCCTCTACCCTTCCCTTCCATTCTATTGTACCCACGGATGAGGCGCGCCCCATCTCTCCCTACCCTTGGAGACTCCATCAATGAGACAACCAGCGCAGGCCAGGATTCCATTGTCTGTCCCACACCCTGCCACATACCCACGGATGTGCGTCCCGTTCTTCAGGTTCCTCTCCAGGCCCCCCAGCAGCTGCAGCACGAGGCCCTTCTTGACCTCCTCGTGGCCCATGATGGAGGGGGCCAGCGAGCGCGCGACCGTGTCAAACACGCCGGGCGTCTGCGCAAACGCACGGATGTTGTACAAGTCCGTCTCGCTGATGTGGGGTGCCGTCACCTCCTTCCCGAGTAGTGACACGTTGCTGGCAACCAGCACGGTGCTGCGGGTGCCAGTAGGCAACAACAACAAACGTACGCAAGAGCCGTAAGCAAAAATAGGCAGCAACAACAGTAGAAATGAGTAGGCAACCCAAGTAGCAGGAGAGTGAGCACTGCAAGGTGCGGGTGCAAGTAGGCAGCCACAAACTAAGGGATCAAAGGAGCACGGGGAGGCGATGGGGAATAGAATAGAGTAGTTCAGATAGAATAGAACAGTTAAGATGGAAAAGAATAGTTAAGATAGACTTAGAATGCCACCGGTTAGGCATGAGGCAGAAACAGGATTTGGGCTGTAGCTTAAAACGTCGCAGTACTAAAAGGAATGCTCACCAGGACACGCCGCCCAGGGCGCTGCGTGTTGCACCCCTACTCCAGCACGCGTGCCCAAACCTGCCCCTTGACAACAGACCACAGTACTGACAAAATCTGGACTGGTCACAGAGCACAGACAAACTCTACACTGGTCACAGTGCCAAAAATGGCGCGTGCTCACCGGAACACGCCGCTCATCGCGCTCAGGTTGCGCGATGCGATCGCCTTGTAGATGCCGACGACCGCCACGCGGTCCCCCGGCTTGCACGCGTCCACCAGGTCGTTCTCCACGATGATGTCGATCGACCGGGGCATCTGGCCCGCGGGCGACTTCTCAGGCATCTCCTGTAGGGAGATGGTCTGATGGTCGCGGTACTGGCACAGGCCGAACTCGGTCGTGAGAAGGTTGCCCTCGTCATCCTGCGGGTGGCAGGATAAGATGAGTTTGGGTGGAGACCAGGGCGAATGCACGTCAGGTTTATCGGATCACGTTTTGCATCGCCCTCGTGTCATCATGCAGGTGACAGCACAAACGCGATGGGGCACGAATCAAGAGCAAACAACTTGTGAGGGTGGTCGGGTCAAGAACGCATCCCCCCCACGCTTGTCCCGCCCGACGGCATGAGCCTATGGTAAGGACCGCATAGCAGCAGCGCTGGTGCTAGCATATGCCCAGTAGCATGGACACAGTAGCCCACTACCAGTACACCAGCAGCAGCACAACATCAGCATCCGCGGGCTAGCCCGGGTGGTTGACGCGCCAGGAGCAAAGCAGTAGGTGTCAAGTCCTTTCCGTTGTGACTGTCTTGAACCAGCGCTGGTGCCAGCATATACCCATGTGACTTCCTTCAACCAGGCACGGAGGGCAGTCACCATGGCGGGGGACGCATCCACCGCGTGTCTACCAGCAATCATGCAGTTGTACACTCGCAGTTTTCTCACAAGGGCATGGCGGACACTCACCCACCCTCCCATGGTGGTTTTATCCTCCAATGCTTGTCCTAAAGGGACAGGATGGGCGGGCACACAATGGGTGGGCATGCACCCTGGTTGGGTACGCGTCCGCGCATGATTATCCCACGCAGCCATGCAAACGAGACCGAGGACACGCGGGCACGCACCCTGGTTGGGTACGCGGCACCGGTGGCGTTGCCAGTAGACGCGGTCACGTCGCGGTAGACGCGTGTAGTGAACTTGGCCGTGGCCTCGGAATAGTGAACGCTCTTCACCACCTTGGGGCGCACGAGTGAGCCTGGGGCAAGGGGGGGGGGGGGAGGTGGAGCAAGGGTGCGGGAGATGGCAGTATAACCATTGAGAAGGAGATACAAGCGCTCTCACATACGAATGGTGACGTCGTTGCACTCCAAGCAGTAGTGCCACGCGAGGCAGTTGCTTCTAAAAACGCACCCAGTACCAGTCATGCGATCTAATTCTATCTCGTGCGAAACAACGCACCGTGATCGGGGTGGGGCAGTAAGCACGCTCCCCCGTCCTCCACAAACCTGGTTGCCAGTTCTTATCATGATTATGAATGCATAATGTACGGCATAGCAAGCGTGGAGGAAGGTGCCATATTATTCATGAATAACTGTTCATGTATCTCTCTCTTATCATAACTTTCTTATCATAACTATCTTATCAGAACTTTCTTATCATAACTATCTTATCATAACTATCTTATCATAACTTTCTTATCATAACTATCTTATCATAACTATCTTATCATAACTATAAATGCTTCAGGTATGTACCGCACAAGCACTCACATTTGGTGACGATGCCCTCAACGCAGACCATCGTGTTCAAAAAGGAGGAGAGCAGCTCCCTTGGGGTGACGACGTGGGACCCAAACGGCCCCGTGAAGCCCAGGTGCACCTCCTCGTTAGGGGCAAGGTACTTGGCGTCCACGTTGCGCACCATGTCGCCGAGCGCCTCCTCAAAGGGCTGGATGAAGCCGCTTGGCTCCGCCATGATCCTGGCGAACGCAACCGGGGAGGAAAGGAAGGGCAACCCGAGAGGAAGGAAGGGCAACGAGCCGTGAACGGTTTGCGGGGGGGTTAGGGTGGGGGGTTGTGGGGGGGCATGACGGGGAGGCACGAGGGCCGGGTAGGTTGAGGAGAATGTGTGAATGCAAGGTGAGTTTGTGCATGCAGGGTTTGTCGCAAAGGATCTGGGCATGCAAGGTTACTTGCAGAGAATTCATGCATACAAGGCTTCTTGAAACAAACTTGTGACTGCCAGGTATGTTGCGGAGCATGGAAGCAGGCCGAGCTGCTAGAGGGGGGGGGGGTGGCTGGGTAGAGAGGGCCGAGTTGGTGGGGAGTGCGGTGCAGGATGAATGGAGATGAGAGGGTCGACAGACGGAGAATGTTGCAGGGGGTGCATGGGTGAGGCACGACGTGCTGGGTTTGTAGAGGTTTGAGGGTAGCTGGGTGGGAGATTTATCAGTGTATAGTATATGGGTAGTAGATGGGGAAACAGGGATAGGTTTCAGGAGAGATGCCGACTAGCAACGCTATTGCCAACCATATCGCCATTATTGTGGACAAAAATGCAAATCTGAGGACATGCATTTAGATAGGCAGATCAACATCACAACTTGTTCTTGCTCGGGGAGGGGTGGAATGGGCAGATTTATCAGCAAAAGGGGGGCAAGGAATTTATTAAGTTTCTATTTATCTTAAAGAGTTTGGGGGATGCGAGGTGCGTGCGTGGTAGCGGTGCCGGGAATGCGGGGTCAAGGACCACCGGGACGTCGAGTGTGGGTCGGATGCGACGTACCGTAAAGAAAATTAGAAACATCTGGCTGTCAAGAAAAGAGAAGAACAAGTTACCTCCGCGCAAGAGCCGGATCGAAATCTCGTAGGTCGGACATGTCCACCAGCAGTCGATGCTTTCCTGCGGCGATCATGTCTCGGATCTTCTGGGCATAGCCCCCGCGACCGTGCTGCGGACGTTCAAGTAGGGGAGACAACGCACAATTGCCCCGTTGGCAAGTCTATATTAGAGCGAATACAGTTGACTGATTTTCACGTGCAAACGGCTGGTCTGCGACGAATGCCCTTGTATTTCATGTTATCGCTGCCCGTCATTTTGTCTCATGAACATGCAAGGTTTCTCGTCCAGTGTCACTTTGTTCGCACCACAATAAAAGGCGGCGACATCGATTACAAGTAAACAAAACTCTCAAACTTACGTCTTGGTCCAGGAAGTCGGTGAAGGTCCGCTTGTTGGCCAAGCGGACCTCCATCACTGTGTCCGCGAGATCCATGTTGCCCGAAGTGCTGGCTGGAACTCGCTACACAAATTGATGCAGTCGCCGCACGCAAATCGATCAGCACCGTAAACCGGCTCTGAAAATTATCACGTCAGCTAGACATTATCATCGCCAAACAGCAGGCAAGTCTCCTCAAAATTGCTTCACCCTCCGGTCTTTTGGGGATGACTGCGTGCACGGTCGTGTAAAGGAAACCAAGTTACGTGAACACCCACAGTGCGCGGTCCAGTTGTGGTGTTTTGCCGCCCCGTGGCGCGGGCGCGGGAATTTTCGCGGGTTTAATTGGTGGGGCACATTTTGCCGGGAAGACGCCCGGGAAGCGCGCCCACGAACGCCAACCAGCAACCCGGCTTCCATCCGTAGTCCAGATCCACCAGTTGAGTAAGTTGAAAGTGGTGGTGGTGCCGCCACGCCTGCCAATCTGCATAGCCTTGGCCGGACGCGCCATTGAGGGACGCAACACCCGGGAGATCTGCTGGGAACGAAGCGCGCGCATTTTGCGGGGGCCTCGCTGTAAGCTTTACAGGCTTTCTCCCACGAGTGATCGACACGAAGCCAGGCTTCGACGTGCGTGCGCGTGCCTGGCTGTGCAACAATGGCAGAAATAGCCACAATCGAAACCGGGCCAGGGGAGACTCTGTCGACCATGGTTCGTGCCGAGGAGTCCCCAGTAGCCACGCTGAGAGAGGGATCCGCGGAAGATGACCGCAACAGCGAGGTAGGAGCGGATGCCGTCGAGTATTCCTTCCCCGTCATTTCCTTGAACCTGCCTGTGCTTGCGGTAAGAGCTGACCCGGCTGCCTCGTGCCAAATGCCGTGTTTTCGTCGTGTTGTCTATGCAGGCCACTTCCGAAGACATAATGGAGGAGGATGAAGTTCTTATCACGGACAGCATGCGGGAGGAAGAAAGGCAGCTGCATGAACAGCGCGAGGATCATCACACCCCGGATGACGCCGACAAAGCTGCAGCAGACGAACCAGCCGCCCTAACGAACGACAGATTTGGACAACTGGATCAACTTCTCAACAAGTCGCTAATGTATTCTCAATTCCTACACGAGCAGATGCAGAACGTCGAAAAGGTGAGCAATTGCGACCAGAACCATTTATAAGGAATAGATTGCCGGATCGTCTATTTTATGCTCCTCAGACGCACCTGCTGCCTCCGCTGGTGTTCGTTGCATTCATACTCGTTAGCACTTCGTACTATCTGCGTTGATGGACACCCTTGCGTTGGCCGGGTCTCGCAGGGGATTAGAGCCGACGTTGCGGATTCTTGTTGTACCGTGACAGAGCGTGGCGAACGTAATGTTCCTTTCGATCTCGCCATCATGAAAACCGCGTGACTATTTTAACGATGCCGACCAGACGGGCATCAGCTCGGACAGAATTTTGTGTGGGTGTGCAGTGCTTATGGGTATGGGTAGCTTCCATGTGCCTAGCTTTTTGTCTGGCACGTTGTCTACCTTTCTGAGGATATTTCGATGCATACCAGCGTTCATGGGTCAATCTGGACCCTGCCCGCCCCCCAACCCCCACGCACCACAAAACCCCCAATTCCAAATGTAATCCCAAACCCACCAACTCCATCCACAAACCGTTTAACCCACAAACCGTTGCCCCAATTTGCCCCAGGCCCCCTCTTCCCTGCTTCCTCAACCCAATGGGATTCGGTCACGTGCCATGCTTGTTACGGTTCCTACCTCTAGTACCTTCAGAAATAGCTATTGCAGAGCCTAGCTGCCTACTTGTTGCTTGTTTCCTGCCCTGGGTCCCTTGGTCGCTTGTCTGGGCACCTGGCACGTCTCCCCGCCGGTCACCTTGCTAGCACATAGATGGGCACCTCGCATTGGCGTCCTGACACGCGGCATTTGGGTTCGATCGGGTGTGATGAAAGAAGAAAATATGGAAAGACTTAAATTACGGGAAGATTGCCACAGACTTGGTTGATTTGTTTCTATATTTCCTTTCGGTTTTGCAGGCAAGCAGCATGCGTGAGTGAAGGGTTGGTAGGAGCTCTCTCCGCTAATGGCTCGTGACTGGCTGGAGAAATGTTGTTCACTAGTTGGTTTGCCAGGTGAAGCATCGTTCACGAACTTGTTCATCCCTGCTGGCTGTTGCACCTTCTTGCATGTGACGGCGATGATGCTGGCTTCCCATAATGTTGAATGACGGGGACGGGTGCAGGAAGCGGAGGGCAACTTGGCGGCAGATGGAGTGGCCGAGGATAGGGAGGGCGAGGGCGAGGGGGAGGAGGAAGAGGAGGAGGAAACAAGCGGCACTGGTCGGCGCAGCAAGCGCCGGGCAAGCGCTGGGCGAGGCAGGGGCGCGGCCAAGGTGAGTCTTTGTTGAGTCCTTGTTGTTATTCTTGGTGGTCTTGTTTAGTAATGTTGTTGGTCTCGATCACCCATGTTGTTGATGACTTCTTTCACCCGCGTTTTGCGCGGTTCCTTTCGCCTGCAACGGTTCCACTCAACATATACGCAATCAATTTGTATAAGCCTGCGCCAGTTGCTTTTAGTGTGCCTAGTGCGCCCCTTTTGTCCAGAGAGAGTCGCTGGCATCGTGTACGTCACTCTTAGTATGTGTACATAGAGTGACCTAATCCCAGCAGATGCAATCATGGTACTGTAGGACTCTCCAGCAGACCCCCCACGGCACCCCAACACTTTTGGAGGGGAGGAGACTTTTGGCTTACTGGTGTCCCCCTTCGACCCCCCCTCCCCCACTTGGTCTTACCAGACCACGGCCAAGAAGAAAGTCAAGGCCTCTCTTGGGACAGAAGAGGCGGCGCGCGCGCGTCTTCAAGCCGAAATATGCCCGCTCATCGAGGGGGGCACGCTGCGCGCGTACCAGCTGCAGGGTGTAAAGTGGATGATTTCCCTCTGGCAGAACGGGCTGAACGGGATCCTGGCCGACGACATGGGCCTGGGCAAGACGCTGCAGACGATCTCGTTCCTGTCCCACCTCATCTCAAAGGGGGTCAGCGGGCCGTTCCTCATTGTTTCGCCGCTGTCGACCCTGTCGTCGTGGGTCAGCGAGTTTGGGCGGTGAGTGTTTGGATGCCTTCTTTAATGAATGCGTGGGCAGTTGAGCGCTGAAGAAGAGATATTCACGTGGGTCAGCGGGTTGGCCGGCGAGGTTGTTCAGATGTGTGTCCTTGCAGCCAGAATTTCATTGAGTGTTGTAAGAAGATTTGATGGACATCTTGTCAGGGGATCGCATAGACATGGTGGTATGCTGGCGGGTGAGTCAACTGTCATGCAATCGGCAGTGGAGTTGTGTTTCGCCCTTGGGCAGTTTGCCTGGTGTGTGCTCGGCAGACGCTCATGGAAGTCACTATCTATTGTTGGACCATTGGCGTGTTTGGCGTGTGTCACATTTATTAGGTCTGTGGGCATCCGGTACTTTGTCCCCGCCAAGCCTGTGCAGCTTTATCCTGTGTCAAGCACTTTTTTTGCTATCTCAAGTTACTGTTTTGAGCCATTACTACGAATACTTAACTCCTTTCTGCCATCTTCCCATTGCTGGTCCTGTCTGGTCCATTTTTCTCCTCAGCCGCATTCCGCATACTTCCCCTCCTTCTCTACGCATCCCCCTGATCTCCTGCACCTGCCCCCATACCATCATCCCAACGCCCCTCTCCCCTGCGCCCCCCTTCCCCCTTCTCCTCTTCCCCCCTCCCCTTTCCCCCCCTTCCCCCCCCTTCCCTCCCCCTGGCTTACCTCACCAGGTGGGCCCCCAAGGTCAAGGCGCTGCTCTTCCATGGCAACAAGGAGGAGCGCATGCAGCTGCGCACGCAGTACCCGCCACGCCCCGTCACAGGATCCGACTTCCCCGTCATGGTGACGTCTTACGAGATCGTCATCAACGACATCGCGTACTTCAGCAAGTTCACATGGAAGTACATCATCGTCGACGAGGTGCGCTCGCTGATGTCCTTGTGCATGGTGTGCGTGGTGGGCTAGCTGAAGCCATTGTGGGGTGGGGGGCAAGCTGACGCCATCGTGGGGCTGGGTTGCAATCTCACGCCATCGTGGGGGTGGGAGGCAAGCTGACGCCATCGTGGGGTGTGGGGCAAGCTGACGCCATCGGGGGGGTGGGGGGCAAGCTGACGCCATGGTGGGGTGGTGGGCAAGCTGACGCCATCGTGGGGGTGGGGGGCAAGCTGACGCCATCGTGGGGGTGGGGGGCAAGCTGCCCACGGGATCGTCTGCGGTAGATGGTTAACCTTTAGCGATGGTTAACCTTTAGCTTGTCGTGAAGTGCTTGGTAATGTCCAATTGGGAGCGGATGCTATGGATGAGGTACGCTCGCTGATGTCATCGTGTACATGGTGGGCTGCCTGACATCATCATTCCCACGGGGAGCTCTCCTGATGCAGTGAGGTCACCCATTGGTTTAAGTGCTGCGATGTGTTAGGTCTAGTACATAGGATAGGGCATGGAATTGGGGTTGCTGTGGGTCTCCCATTTCGTGCACGTGGATGGACTTCAAGCGAGTGGAAAATGACCATCTGCCCATATTTCGGCATCCACCACGCGTCCTGTCAAAAGCTCTTCTTCCCTTTGCGTGTCGCTGGGCGTTTCCGCTAACACTGGGGACATTCCAACAAACACGCATGGCGACATGGCCGCATCGGGGCGGCTGTCTGTAAGAAACTTCACGTTGTGGGTGTTGCGATGCTAACGGCGATCAAATTTCCACTTTTCAACGACTCCCTCCCTCAGCGTCACTCGCGCCCTCCTCGTTTGGCACGTCCTCGGCTCCCTACACACAAGGCCACCCTCACATCGGAGTGGCACTGCCAAAAACAATTTGGGCTTGCATGTGACTTCCCCGCTACCACGTTTCGCTTGAAGATTCCCATCGACTCTGCCCCTCTGCATCCCTCACCGCATCGCCTCATGCCTACCCACCTCCTCATGACCCGTGGCAACCGCCCCAGGTTTACCGCCTCAACAACTTCCAACTGCCACCCATCCATGCTGCACCATTTCTACCGACGACTTATGAAAGGCTCTTTCCCTCTGCGGTACTCCTCCACCTCCCCACCCTGCATGGGAACCTCCCAATCTCAGGGCCACCGCCTCAAGAACTTTGACTGCAAGCTGCTGCGCGAGCTGCGTCGCGTGCCGACGCTGAACAAGATGCTGCTGACAGGGACACCCCTGCAGAACAACCTGGACGAGCTCTGGTCGCTTCTCAACTTCATCATGCCGCAGGTCTTCCAGAGCCTGCAGCAGTTCCAGAGTTGGTGAGTAAGACCTGCGGGGGGGCATGGTTGTAAGGGGTTTTGGGGCACATCGGCACTTGGGTGTGATCAGTTTGGTGTGATCAGTTTTGGAAGTGGAGAGGGGGGGGGGTTGTTAATGGTTGTGCTTTTAATTTTTATAGTTGTGTGGGGTTTGTGGGCACTAGCCGGGGGTTTAGAGTTTGGGTGGATTGAGGGTGCGTGTGGAGAAACTCCTTCATGGGCATTTTCAGCAGGCAGGGCCTAATAGCTAGCGCCTCTCTGCGTTCCCCCCCCCCTCCCTTCCTCAGTCGTGCAACAGCTGAGCTTGTCCCTTTATTTTCGCAACCTACAAAATCCTACCAATTTCTATTCACAACAATGCTACCATTTTTTAATCTTCGTTTTTGTCGGTGGCTGCTCAACCTTTTAGAAGCCTTTTGACCTTCTAATTATCAATTGAAAATTTGTTGACAAACTGTACTGTTGCCACCAATGACATCAGGTGTTTGGGGTCATCGCCTGGTTTTCGTCCACTGGACCGAAACTTTCTTTTTCACAAGAAACAATCAACTCCGCCCGTTGCTCCACCGACTAACGATGGCTAATTGCCCCAGGTTTACGTTCTCTGGTCCGATCCTTATCAAAACAAAATGCCTCTCACAAGGAATATGCTGCCACTGACGAGGACACGCATGCGGGGACGTGGCCCAGGTTTACGTTCAGGGGGCAAAATCTTTTTGTCAATAAGGAGCAGTACCCCCTTTTCTTCTTGAATGAACGATGGCTCAGCACCTGTTAACAACCTGTCTTCTGGCGTTGTTGATGATGTGGCGGGGGGTCCTGCCCCAGGTTTGCGTTCACGGGCGCCAAGGGCGGGCTGAGCGAGGAGCTGATTCTGGCGGAGCAGCGGCGCAACGTGGTCACCAAGCTGCACAGCGTGCTGCGCCCGTTCCTGCTGCGCCGCTGCAAGGCGGATGTGGAGAAGTCGCTCCCCAAGAAGCGCGAGTTCTTGCTGTACGCTGCCATGTCGCCACAGCAGGTGGAGTTCCGCGACGCGCTGCTTAACCGCACGCTGGTGGAGACGCTGGAGGGGAGGGACAGCCGCACGGGGGCGGGCAAGGGTGAGCGTTTTTTTATTCATGAGGTCTTGGTATTAGATTATTTATCAAATGGGGGTGGCAAGGGTGTGCGCTTTTTTATTCAAGAGGTCTTGGTTACAGATTATACAACACATGGGAGTGGAAAGGGTGAGCCCATGTCCCATTATGCGGCATCCTTAGTGTTTTCTATTGTATTTCGCCTGTGTTTTCTAGTGTGTTTTGCCTGTGCTATTCCTTGTGTTTTGTTTAAACCTTTTACTGTGTCTTCTGTCATGTGCTTTGGCCTGCTGGCAGCTCACAGAGCCCAGTAGCTTTTTCGCATTTTGCTTCTCACGATGATTATGTGTCCTGTGCTTTGCTATTGCTCGGCGCATGCCCATGGTCTTGAACCCCTAAACACATTGGGTGGGATCCCCATCGATCATCGCCCACGTCCAGCCAAGGTCAACCGCAGCATCCTGAACAACATGCTGATGCAGCTGCGGAAAAATGCCAACCACCCGCTGCTCATCTCGTCACCGTTCGAGGAGGACCGTGAGTCGCTAGTTATAATTTCTGGCCTGCGCTGGTTGTCTCATTGATAATACTGCCGCTAATATTGTAGTTACGTGTAGCCACTCAAGGAGGGCCACGAGTGCAATGAGTCATATTGAGCCGTGTTGTAGGTGCTAGTTGTTGAGGTTCGACGAGGACCTTGAGTGCCATTAATAGTGATTTAGTACAGTCGGGTGCCGAGGTTTTAAGTGTTAAGTATAGAGGTTCAAGGAGGTTCTGTATCGAAGCCTTGGACGTCCTTACCCCTGACATGGCCATCCTGTTGCCAAACCCCCTGCGACCCCCCCCCCCCCGCACACATATCCTCCCCACCCCCACACATCAACCCCCCCCCCCCCCGCTCATCTGTCATCCTCCCTTCAGCCTTCTACCCCCCCACGGAGGAGCTGATCCGCCAGAGTGGCAAAATGGAGCTGCTGGACCGGCTGCTCAACAAGCTGAAGGCGCGCGGCCACAAGGTAACGTGCACAGTATACACACGTCTACAGTGACCAAGCCTATGGTGACTATGCTCAAAGCATGAAGAGGTAAGGTACCGTGCACTTCAGGCACTGCCCCTTTGCATCTTTTTCCTTAAGAGCATCAAGCCACAGGGAGAGTTTGGAATTGGTGAAGCTGTTTTCGCATCTTTAATAGCATCTTGATTCTTTCTTCCGTATTTTGTTAATATAAAGTCAACCTCCCCCCCTCTTTCCTAACACAAATGATCTCTTCTCTAACACAATTATTTCCTCCTCCATCTCCCTCCCCAACACATCATCCCTCCCCCCCCCCCCCCCCCCCCCCCTTGCAGGTGCTCATCTTCTCCCAGATGACCAAGATGCTGGACATTGTGGAGACATACCTGGAGGACAAGGGCCACGGCTACTGCCGCATCGACGGGTCCGTGCCGGCCGACGTGCGGCGGCAGCAGATCCATGATTTCCACCACGAGGCTGACAAGTTTGTGTTTCTGCTGTCGACGCGCGCGGGCGGTCTGGGCATCAACCTCACGTGTGCAGACACGGTCATCATCTTTGACAGCGACTGGGTGAGTGAGAGAATAACCTTGGCATCATTCCCGAATGAGACTGGGTGAGTGGGCGGACTTGTTCTGGCCATGTTATGATGTCTGCGACTGGGTGAGCGGGCGCAAGCACGGGAGCATACATGCCGGGTTACGAGATCTGGAGCCCAAAATCTGCACACCTATCACTTACACCTGAGACCTAGACCCAAGAACAATAACCCCAACCCCCAACATAACCCCAACCCCGAAACAAACTTCAAAGGCAGGGATAGGTCAGGATGCGCCCTGGGCAATGGCCGTGATTGTTTGGGTTTGGCGCCCAGTATGTGTAGACGGGATCCTCTGTGGGGCGAGACAGCCTTGCCTGGCATGTGCAAGATTTGCTGCCTTGGCACGGTGGCCTGTCTCAACTCTTGAACAAAGAGAGGAAAAATTGCCCGAGCTGGCACCCCGCACGTCTGTGCTTGTGATGTGTTTATCTCGGGCTGCTGCTCGACAGCCACGAACCTGGTTTTTCTCGTCTTTCCGTATAGAGGAGGTTGGTTGGGGATAAGCTTCATTCGATAAACTACAGCTGCTTGGTCGTCTCACTTTAGCACACACCCTCATCCACACCACCTGTGCGCCACATGCTACCCTACCCCACCACCCATGCCTTATTCGACACCCCTGGTGCCTGACCCCCCGTGCCACGTATCCTTCCCCACCCCGCTGGTTCCGTGGGCCACAGAACCCACATCAAGACCTCCAGGCCATGGACCGCTGCCACCGCATCGGTCAGACGCGCCCCGTCCATGTCTACCGGCTGGTGACGGGCAACTCGGTGGAGGTGCGTGTTATCGTGATCACGCCACTGTTGGCTGCCAGTAGCACGCCACACCTGTTGTGTTAGTGCTGGTCTCATGTGACTAGGTGGAGGTGCGTCGTTGGTGACTCTGTGGTCGTGGGCATGCCACTTTGGGCTACTAGAAAGGAGCAAGGGATCCGTGAATACATGGCTGTGTCCCGCGCATCGCAAGGATACATGGTGGCGGTTTGGTGGCGGTAGTGGGTTGTGCAAATCACATTCGGCAAACCTTTTTCATGACGCACCTTGCTTGGGCGGCAGTTGCGCCCGTCCCCACTTCCATAATTATGTCTTGGGATATGATTGTCTTCCTCCTTACAAGGTGTGTGGGGGTGATCAATGTCTTCCCTGCCGAATATCGTGATTGTGTGACGCGTGACGTTGGCCAGGGCCGCATGCTGGAGCTCGCCAGCAACAAACTCGCGCTCGAACGCGTCGTCATTCGCAAGGGCAACTTTCTGCAGGAGGCCGAAGACAAAAAGGCGGCGCCGGCGCCCACACTGGACGTACGTGGCGCGACGAGTGAATGCCACATCACTGTCTTGTGCTGCATCTGTGCGTGTTTGTTTGTGTTTGTGTTTGTGTGTATATGTATTTTTGGTGTGTAAATGTGTGCGTGACTGTGTGTGTGGATTTTGTGCGTGTGTGCCCATGTGTGCGTGTGTGCCCATGTGTGCGTGTGCGTGTGCGTGTGCGTGTGCGTGTGCGTGTGCGTGTGCGTGTGCGTGTGCGTGTGCGTGTGCGTGTGCGTGTGCGTGTGCGTGTGCGTGTGCGTGTGCGTGTGCGTGTGCGTGTGCGTGTGCGTGTGCGTGTGCGTGTGCGTGTGCGTGTGCGTGTGCGTGTGCGTGTGCGTGTGCGTGTGCGTGTGCGTGTGCGTGCGTAGTGTGCGTGCGTAGTGTGCGTGCGTAGTGTGCGTGTGCGTAGTGTGCGTGTGCGTAGTGTGCGTGAGTGCGTGAGTGTGTGAGTTCATGCAATGATTTTCGTTGCTGTTCGGTGTATGTAATGGTGCGGAAGTTTTTGTGTGTGGTTGTGTGTTCCGTTGCAGCGGTACAATGCCGCTCCTTTGGGGGGGGGGTTGAATCAGTTGGCTGGGGTGGTGGTGGCCGCAGTTGGAGGTTGGATTGGAGGTTGGATTATTTGTGTGGGTATGGGACTGCTTTCCCTTGTTTTATTTGGTTTGAACAGCCGGCCAGCCCGAATAGTGTACTAAAGAATATATTATTAGGGTTATTATGTATGATTAGGGTGATTATTAGGGTTAGTTATTTTTTTGATTTATGTAGATTTTTATTCTGATCAATATTAGTGTGTATGGTATGATGGATACCCACTGGACGCAATACACGGGGATGGTGCGAAATGCGATAGTTAAATATTGTTCTGTGCACATGTTCTGCTCTAAACACGTCAGGACCCCATTTGGACATTGCGCTATGTTGTGCTTCCTCCTTTATACGTCCCTGATAAATCAATCAATGATTAATTATTATCCAAGTTTATCTTGTGCCATCCACGGGGGACCCTGCACCCTGCCAGGTGGATGAGCTGCGCGGGCTGCTGGAGAGCATCAAGCGCGCCGACAGCAACAGTGTGGCGCAGTCGGGGGCCATCAGCGAGGAGGACCTTGAGCGGCTGCTGGACCGCGACGACCTGCTCAGCAGCAACGGCGGCCAGGAGGCAGAGGGGCAGGCAGGGGGGGACGCACGAGCCACCGGTGGGGAATCGAGCAAGGAGGCGGCCGCGACACGCAGGGGTGCCAAGGCCAAGGCGCCGCTGCCCCTCTCGGGCAAGGGCTACGAGGTCATCATGGAGTCGCACAAGGGGTTCCTGTCAAGTGTGCAGTAGTTGCCCCCGGGCTGTTTGTTCATGCAAATTTGCAAATTCTTCTTGCCAAGTGCTCACTCATGTGCGGGTCATTGGGGGTTCACGAAGCACTCTGGCATGAGTGGTTTGAAGCAATCTCGATTGAGGGATGGTATCGGTGGGGTGCCTCAAACCAGATATTTTCTAGCAGGTCGCACTCTTCGACGCCAGCAAGGTTGTAGAAAGGGGCGAGCAAGAAATAGGACCACTGCAATGATTATGTGACGGGAGTTCGCATGTCGGTGAAACAGGTTTAGGTGCCTCCTGAGATATTTTAGATACTGGCCTGCAGCTATCCTACAGCAATGCACAACTGCCATCTGTTGGAGGATGCCCATGTGACAAAGTGAGGTGTATAGTTAATTCTTATTATTAATCCATGCGACAATGCTCTTGATCAATAAAACATGAATTACGCGCGCTCGACCATTGGGGAGATGAGGATCAATAAACCTTAATTAATTAAGATCAAGGAGCCTACATACTATTTTTTCTCCGACTAGAACGAATTCAATTTCAATTTTATTCGACTGTTAGGGAGGTTGACGCCAGTTCTCAAATGGTCAAATTGTCAAAATTGTCACGTTATTCACGCCGGCGGACTACCTACGGACTACCTGCGGACTACCTACAAACTACCTACGGACTACCTATACGGACTACCTATACGGACTACCTACACGGACTACCTACGGACTACCTGCGGACTACTGCTAGACGCGGAGTCGCTGGCCGGGCTACAAGTTCTGTAACTGAGCAAACCGGCCCATCGTTGCCGCCGCGCCACGTGCCGTGAACTATACTTCTTTACACGGCTTGCGTTGGGTTCATCGACGAGCATTGACGCTCATCGACGGCCGTGCAATGCGACGGAGGAGAATAAGTTCGCCGCAGCACAGCGCTACGCAAGGGCTCATTTCCATGTACAACATGCATGAGATGCTAAGTCCGAATCCCTGGCCGGAGATTCCGTCCAACACCATCTTACAGTACCCTACAGTACTACCAGTCAACCGCTTCTCTTCCTTTTCCGTCGAATGCGCAATCGATCTAGAAACGTCTCCGCGACACTTCCGCGACTTCAGTACTTTCCGTCACCCTTGACGTGTTGTCGTACACCACTACAAATTTACGCCGATAGAAACTCGCCTACAAAACCATATCTTGATAGAGGCATGCCGATCTTATTTAATTTCAAGGTACCTGTTAATTAATCTCAGCCCCCGCCCTCCGACAATTTGACAAATAGAGCCAACTTTACCCCGACTTCAATTTCAATCGGTCACCTTGTTTTCTTTCATATTAGCGCTGGCGCAGCAAAATTAGCGCACCTGGTCGCCAGAATTAGTTGGTTTTGCTGAATTTGCTCCCTCGGATGACCGATCTAAAGCTAAAGTAGATTTGCATGAGAATCGGCGAGTTTTACAACGATTTCAATTTCAATTTCAATGTCAATGTCCATGTCCATGTCCATGTCCATGTCCATGTCCATGTCCATGTCCATGTCCATGTCCATGTCCATGTCCATTCTGATCAGGCACTCCGCAAAGGTGAAAACCTTTGCGTTCAGTGCCGGGCCGCGGAAAACGCGGAAAACGCGATCTACAAATGAATCCGACCGGAATCGAACTGGGGACCTCTCGCACCAATTTTGCTGACTATAGGACGGACGTCTCCGGTTACCATGGCATCGCCAACTTACACCTACAGTCATCCGCAAAAGTTCTCCTGTCCGGGGAGTGATGCAAGCCTTTCGGATTTGGTACTAGATAAATCACTCGAGATCTGTGTGTAGGAGTACTACACACGTGTCTGCACGCGAGACTTGTTCAGTCTCGCACCGTGAGACGGGCTGAACACGGCTGAATCCTTCTTTTAGAAGGGGGCGTAGCCGGTACTATCGAAATCAGCCAAGCGTATATTCTGATCAGGCACTCCGCAAAGGTGAAAACCTTTGCGTTCAGTGCCGGGCCGCGGAAAACGCGGAAAACGCGATCTACAAATGAATCCGACCGGAATCGAACTGGGGACCTCTCGCACCAATTTTGCTGACTATAGGACGGACGTCTCCGGTTACCATGGCATCGCCAACTTACACCTACAGTCATCCGCAAAAGTTCTCCTGTCCGGGGAGTGATGCAAGCCTTTCGGATTTGGTACTAGATAAATCACTCGAGATCTGTGTGTAGGAGTACTACACACGTGTCTGCACGCGAGACTTGTTCAGTCTCGCACCGTGAGACGGGCTGAACACGGCTGAATCCTTCTTTTTAGTAGAAGGGGGCGTAGCCGGTACTATCGAAATCAGCCAAGCGTATATTCTGATCAGACACTCCGCAAAGGTGAAAACCTTTGCGTTCAGTGCCAGGCCGCGGAAAACGCGGAAAACGCGATCTGCAAATGAATCCGACCTGAATCGAACTGGGGACCTCTCGCACCAATTTTGCTGACTATAGGACGGACGTCTCCGGTTACCATGGCATCGCCAACTTACACCTACAGTCATCCGCAAAAGTTCTCCTGTCCGGGGAGTGATGCAAGCCTTTCGGATTTGGTACTAGATAAATCACTTGAGATCTGTGTGTAGGAGTACTACACACGTGTCTGCACGCGAGTCCATGTCCATGTCCATGTCCATGTCCATGTCCATGTCCATGTCCATGTCCATGTCCATGTCCATGTCCATGTCCATGTCCATGTCCATGTCCATGTCCATGTCCATGTCCATGTCCATGTCCATGTCAATTTCAATTTAGTTGTCTCACTTAATAATAATGAAGAAATTCCAGTATTGCTCAAGAAATCAAGAAATCAAGAAAGTACTTGTGTGTCATGCACGGGCATGCCACGGAGTACTATGCTAATCTCAAGAAAGTAACTAGCAGGAAGTAGTCAACAACAGATAATGGCAAGAACTTCAGATCCCAGGTTTTCTGTAACCTGCCCATATTTTTCAGTTTGCACACCACGGACTAGCCGTATGACAACTAGGCACTAAAACATACAACATTAAAACACTGACCTACATGATAAGTTTCCACTAATGTTTCATCTCGGACTTTCTAACATTCCTACACATCTCGTTATGCGAAAGTGCATAGTAGAAGTCTCAGGAGGCTTTGCCACGCGCGCATAACAGTAGATCCCATATGAACACTTCCTCCATGTGGTCCCCCAATGCCATCAGCAAGGTGTCACAAAGGGGCAAGCCAGCCCGCATGCCAAAGCACACACTGCCACCAGTGCACAGTTCGTCATCCAAGTCAGCCAAGCATCCCGGCCCTGAACGCCATTTCAAGCAATCGATCATCCCCCAATGACAGCAGCAGGCAGCAGCCAAGGCGAAGGATGTGCACAGCGCCCCCTAGCTCACAACATTCCTTAACATTTTGTGGAATAGCAGGCTTGCTGGCCGTTGTGGGTATGCAGCATGGCGCCAGCATGGCAGCATGTAGCTCCTGCAGAGGGTCCTGCTGGCCTCCCTAGGCCTAAAGGGCGCGGCCGCTCACAAATTGCCTGCGTAGCTTGGCTTGCCTGTTGCCCCCTTTCTTTTGCCATCTGCTTGCTCGCTTGCTTTCCAACCCCTTTACATTTCGACAGCATGCTTTGCGTAGCACAGCTTGCTTGCTTTTTCATCGAGACAGGCGATGCCTTGCGCAAGGAATGCTCGTGTTCAGAGTACGTTGCTCGCGTTCACAGTGCGTGGCTTGCGCCTCCCCGTGGTCCAGAAACTAGTGTCAGCGCAGGCTCAGGCATCGAGCGCATCAAGGCTAGAAAGTTGGCAGTCGCCAACTTTGTCAATGCCAAGGCTGGCACGCTGGGAATGGGCAAAAATGGCGGCTGGAGGAGCGTCGCGGCAGCGCTAGAGAGGCTGCAAGCATTAAGCGCGTCGGCAAAGCTGCAGCGGCCTGAGGTGGGCCGGCACCCAGGATGCGCGGCGCAGGGCATACATGACGCGAATGCAAGGGCAGGGGAGCGTGCGCAGGGCCAGGCAAGCATGCAGGGAGGCATGGGACATGCGTGCGGCTTCCGGCGTCAGCGGTGCTAGCGAGAGGGTGAGATGTCAAAGGCAGGCATCGCACATGCACAATCATTAGGGAGATAGTGAATAGATATATAGCAAATAGACACATAACAAATAAATATACAATTAATAGATGGAAAAAGCAGGGCCTGGGAGTGCTCACGTATACTACGGCTACCATCTGCCGGTGTGCGCACACCCTAACCCACTCCTGCCATCTGCCATCGGACTCTGCGTGCATGTCCTACACACAGACATTTTGGACGTGGCAAAGGCATGAAGTTACAAAAGCATGCATCGGTTCGTCGGTTGGCCAGGGGGCGGTGGCTGACAAAACAGAGCATGGCAGGGGATCCAAGGCCTGGCTGTGACAATGGTTCAGTGTCCCTCCACAAAAGCCATGGACGTCAACAGATTCAACCCGAACATGCCTGTGGCTCGATGGGCCTTGACCCACATGCCTCCAAACAGCACGACAGGCCTCAGTACGCTACCAAGGGCAGACACCCTCAGGATGGCATGGGTGTTTTAATGGCCAAATGGGAAAGGGCTACCGACCACCCAAACGCTCCGACAAGCAGCCACTGCAAACCATACATGAATCACTCACGAACATGCAACAGAAGTTGTAGACAGTCCAAATCAAGAAACGGGCAGGGAGACATGAAGCCAGACCCAACCATGCAGTGGGCGGCAGGTACGGTTGTCAGGTGAACATGTGGCAGGTGGCAGGTGAGAGGTGGCGGATGATAGGTTGCAGGCGCATGAAAAGTATGTGCACCGGAAGGAGGGTTGCTGGCTTCGTCCTTTGCACCAAGGACTTAACGGCTCCATGATCATGAAAGCTAACGCGATACTCTACGCCTGAGTAACAGCGAGAAAGGAACCCCCACCTGTCCAGGTGGCGGCCTCTCATTCGGCGCGGCATCAACTACTGCGCTGAAGGGTACAGATCCGCCGGCATGGACGCCAAGCCTCCATCCCCAAGACCCGGGGTGACCACAGCAGAAGCGGCGGCGGCGGCGGCTGCACCAGTGCTGCTGGGTGGGTGGTAAAAGCGACAGTTCTCGCGCGTGCAGACGCCCTTGGTCGCATCACGGCATACAGAGATGGCGGCGCCCCCCGGCGGGTGGTAGAAGCGGCAGTGCTCACGCGTGCAGTTGCCCTTGGTGGCGTCGCGGCAAAGGGTAACCGTGTTGTCCACCACCTGGGCAGGGGGGGATCCCAGCACGGCACAGATAGCAATCCGGAGGGGCTTATCCCCAAACCTCATGGCAGAGACGTGGCGCCATCCACCTGGGAGGGGAGCCCCGAGCATCCCCACACGACACTGAGCACGGGTGACGTTTGACAGAGCTAAGAAAGACGGGTAGTAAAGACCGGGGAGGCACCACGTGTGTATGGCTGGCCCACAGCCATGGTGGTCCATAGACCAAACTATTGCAAGAACGAAACCATGATCACGCGGAATGCCGGGTTGAAAGTGTGGCTTTGGGCACTATTGCTGGGGCAGATGCAATAGCGATTGCAAGCTGACAGCCGGCGTGGCTGGCCATGGTTGCTTGCTTTGCTTGGTTCCATAAAAATTCGATGAGAAAGAGCGGGGCTTTGGCAGCAGCGGATGAGTGCATGGATGGGGGGTGCACAAATGGATGCCTGCGGGGCCTAGTGCAGTAGGGCTCGGTGCATAAGTGCACTAGGGCTTCATGCCCAGTGCTTGCAGCCATACCAGCCATGGGGCGCATCTTGTCTGATGCTGGATGCCAGGTGTGCGTTGTTTGATATGAGCATCCAATGCATCCAATGCAAACTGCATGGACGCGTGTGACGAGCCGGCGAGGAAACCATGGCGGGTATTGAAGCAGATTTACACTGAAAACGCTGCGTTTGAGAACGCAGCCCTGATCACCGCATCGAAGGTGCACACATTTGTTATTTAAGAACTGACCAGGTGATATCTGATACGATGTGGCTCACAGGATCAGAGGGAACTTCCCCATGCTAAATGAAGCAATACATACATAGCAAGAAAAGAGACGCTATCTGATCATGCCAGCATATTCCTGATACCATGCTCATTCAAGGCACTAAGCTTATGATAGTGCAAAACATACGACATATACTACACATCTAGTATTACAACATGGGGTTACGAGCGTGCACATGACAACCCGGTTGAAAACAATTGTGGGACCTCATGTGGGAACATCCAAAAAAAGCAAACCAATACCCTGTCAATTCCAATTCCAACAACTTGTGCTATCCATAACCAGCTCGCGCACGCACCAGCACGTTGGGACCCGGGTGCACAAACCGGCACGCGTCGCCTCGCTCGCACTTGCCCCTCGAAAAGTCCCGGCACACCGACATCTTGTTGCGGTCATCGTTGCCTGCGCCACGAGGATGCCGACAGAGGCCGCCCAAGCCCAAATATTGCCTCAATTAGCTAACCGTTTATATTTACGATTTAAGTCCAAGTAGTACATAACAGTTAAGTAATGTTTCTGTTACCAAGCGTGCGTCTCTCTTCGGACTGCAGAGGACAAAACTGTGCTTTCAAGAGCTGCTGGCAGCGGCTGGGGTGTAGCCGGGCTACGAAGCGGAATGGGCATGCGAATCCTGGGATCTGCCACACGACCCCAAAAGCGGGACAAACATGCCAACACTTGTTGATCAAAGCAGGTCAAACATGCCGACCTTGTGTTATCACATCCTCAATTAGCAACGCCGTCATTGATGCGCCTAGTGCTCTGTTTGCTTTGCCCATATTCTTCGCAGAATGACACAGAAACAGAAACAATATTCCACCAACCCAATGGCTGTTTGCAACACTTCAGCGCTCGTACCTTTGATGGTGGGAAGCTGCTGCCCCATCCACTGCACCTCAAGCCCCCCCCCCCCCCCCCGCCCCTCGCACTACCCCCGTTCAATGACTGTTGACGGGGCAGCCACCCATGACTGATAGTCACATGCATTCTCCACTAGACCAGGAAAAGTGTTCAACTTGCACGGCTGCAAGCCACAGATGGGCGCTTACCTTGGGCCGACATGGTGGCTGGCAAGCCGGGCATGGTCATCGGCATGGTGAAGAGGGTCGGGGGTGGCGGCGGTATCATGCCCGGGAGGCCGTACTGAAGGTGGGGTGGCCAACGACAGCAGGCATGGCACGGTGTGTGTGTGTGTGTGTGTGGGTGTGTGTGTGTGGTGGTGTGTGTGTGTGTGGTGTGTGTGTGTGGGGGGGGGGGGTGCGTGCGTGTGTGGGCGCACAGGCGGGTGGGCGGGCGGGCAGGCAGGGTGTGTGTGCGCGCATGTGTGTCATGGGAGGCCAAATGGCAGTAACGGGCATGGGGTGTGTATGGGTGGCCAATCAAGGCGCCAGGGTGTGCATGGCACATCAACAAACACACCATGGCTTGACAAGCAATCGGCCCTGTAGCATGTAAAAAGGCAGCACACACACATGCACAAACACACACACATGCACAAACACACACAAACATGCACACACACAAACATCACACACACACGAGCACGCAACGTGTTGGCGGAGCCAAAACGGAACGGAACACACGAGCTGGCCCCACGCTAGAGAAGAGGGCACACAATAGCGGATACTAAAAGGCAAGCTTGGGGGGAGACAGCTCAGCGTATGACTGTCTTGGATAATAATCCACAAAACCACCGCACTCCTGCGTGCAACGCTACATCGCTAATCGATTTTGTATGGTTGTATGGCTATTCGGTAAGCATAGGAGGAGCATGTTCTTGACGTACCCTCCATGCTTCGATATCAAACATAGCTAATTCATACACACGTGATGCCTTTTACACATCTGCTCTACTGGGTCTTTGGTGAGGTAAAAATAGGGCGCAACACAGGTAGAGGGCGAGCTACGCTCGAAGCCGCAATGAGCCTGAGAAAGCCCTGGAATTCCCGCTTCACCCCCACCTCCCCTCCCGGTCCGGCGTTGGCTATCCCACGTCCAGTAAAGCGGATCCGTGCTTCTACACCCTCGATCTCGACGCGTAGTGACAGTGGGGGGGAAACAGGGCAAGACTGATGGCAACTGTTGTTCGGGTGGTGGCGACTTACGCAGCAGACAATGATGGCAACTCTTGTTCGGGTGGTGCAACTTACGCAGCAGACGATGATGGCAACTCTAATTCGGGTGGTGGCGACTTGCGCAGCAGACAATGATGGCAACTCTTGTTTGGGTGGTGGCGACTTTCGTGGCAGACAATGGAGGTAACATATTTTCATCCCATCCGCCCAGTCCAACATCCGTGTCCTCTATCCTTCGGACGTGGTCGCTTCCTGGTGTTACCCTAGCGACCCACACGATTGGAATCCCATCAACTTCCACATCCGAGGGCGGATCGCCTCACAACGTTGCATTCCAGCAACCCGGGCAGTGGCAACCCACAACCATGCAGGGCTCGCACGCCCCAGACTATAGGAACTTCCCCGGACAATAGGGACGAATAGGTAGGACGTACCCCGACTGACAGGGCCCACGTACCAAAGCCAACAGGGACAACTTACTACGGCCGATAGAACGAGCGGGGCGAGCTTACCCCTGCGGATAGGAAGGACTTGCGGACGCGGTCCTGGTCGGACCCAAACAAGGCATCGACACCGATGGGCGCGCCGTCATTCCCGCGCGCCCGCTTGCCCATGACACCGTTCTGGATATCCTCGGAAGGGGGGGTCAGTGGTGGAGGCAGGGAAAAAGGCAGTAGATAAATGGGGAGGGCAGTCGGGGGATGAAGGAAGACACTAATGCCATTCACGCTGACCTCGCCCAGCTCAGAGGTCGTGCATGCTGCAGGGTGAGGGGACAGGTTGGAGAAGGTAGGAGTAGGTTCTCAGCATAGGACAGTGAAATAATCTTAGCGAAAAACCATAACATAAAGAATACAAACATAACGACATTGACCAACAATCTTGTGACGAACCATGTTCCTTGTAGCCAAACGCTCCCTGTGTCTCCCACATAGACTGCTACGGCACATCCTACCCACCTTGGCCATCCTAATCAAGCCAGCCATCCGCCCTCGTGTTCTCCTCCCTTCCTCCTCCCATGCCACAGTTCCCCCATACACCTACCATCCACCGGGGGGAGCAAAAAAGAGGGGTTCCCTATCAGGCAAGGTCCGTGTAACAAGAGCGAGATGGGAGCGGAAATGGATCGCCTGCCTCCTGGCTGCATCACGACAACTGTAAGCCGCCTCAAACCCCGCGCGTTCTCACAAAGTCACCAACACCCCCCTGCATGCTCACCAGGCCCTCCCCTCCCGCGCCCCCCCCCCCCCCCCCCCCGGGGTTCTCACCAATGGTGTGGCCGCATTGAAGAGACCCAGAGGGGAAAAGCCTCCAGGGGTCCCCTGGGACTGTGTGTGCAGCTCGGTCATTTGCTGGGGTGAGCGTGGAGGGGTGGGGTGGGTTTGGTGTGGAAGGGGGTGGGGGTGGACAGGGCAGGGGCGGGGACACCCAGCGCAAAAAGGGCTCACATGGCAATGTGAGCGTGGATAAAGGGCAAGCTGATCAGATGCGCCCCGAAGGGCTCAATGGGAGGTACCTATCTCTTCCACACCGTTTTGGCTGCTTCCATGGCCAAACCTAATCTGGGAGTCAAACCCCACAAACACAGCGTCCAGCACGATAGGCAAGTGGCGCTAGCATCGAAGTCACCGGCTAGATCATGCCGCAAGGTTATATAGCAACCCATGCTACTGTTATCTGATCTCATCACAAAACTCTGCTAGTAACACAACCACTTATAAAACTACCACCAATACACCTGCTCCTCCACACCGAATCTGAGAAGGTAAACGTACTTGCGCCCTGACCCCTCCCCACCGAAAAGAGGAAAAATCAAAGCGCACATCATACATTCGATGAACAGGAGAGTCATAGGCTTGGGACCGGCCAAAGAAACAAAATAGGAACAAGCCCTGGAACATAAGCAGCCAGCCCACTCAACTAACCGCGTAAACATCAGGCTACCATTTATGCTACTCGCAAATATGGCAGACCTGCTAGCTACTGCCATCCTGGGCATAGTGTGCACCTGCTTCACTTTGGCGCACAGGTGTGGCGGCGGGTGGAAGTATTTGCAGCTCTCGCGCTCACACACGCCCTTCACGTACTTGAGGCACACCTGCGGGGTGGGGCGGGGACAGGGGCAAAGCCAGGGAAAGAGATCAGCCAAGACATGTGGACATCCCCAGGGCGGCTATGTGTGTGATGACAAGAGGAATGTGTTCAATGAAGAGCGAGCAGAGCAGGGCTTCACAGGGCCTGCCTTTTGTCACCGAGAAAGCAGCAGCGCTTGGTCATGAGACTGCTAGGAAGAAACAAGACTGCGAAGAAACAAGATCGCAAAGTCACGCCACATCCCGCTCTGGCCGAATGAACGGGTTTCCAACACAACTTCCCACGGAAGTCAGGTATGTTCAAAATCACGAGAGCGTTTCCTGTGGGTGACCGCAGCCCACACATCCAGGGGTATGCCATCACGGTGCACGCGGGTGCCACCACAGCTGCCTGCCTGTTCCTTGGTGGCTCCGACGAGACGACACAACCTAGCAACGATATGCAATCCATGATGCTTGCTTGGCAGTTTGGAAATGTCTCATTAATGAGAAACCAAGGAATCAGCGCAGGCCAAAGGTTATGACGGCAATAGTACCACAAAATTATAAATAACAGAGGCCTCGAATAGGCTCGTCCCTTCTTGGCTCATCCAACGTCTACCCTTAGCAAGCTCACACAAATTGTCTCCCCCTCCCCGCCTTCCCCCCCGGAACGCTCAAGCTCGGGTGCTTCCTGCAAACTCTACCCAACGTATAAGAGCTAGCCTGCAAGTAGACCTACCGAGGCGAAGAGCAGAATGTCCATGACAATTAGTCCACCGGAGCGCCCCTGCAGGGCACGTGCAGTGCAGGGCTGTAGCGCTCGCTGCTTGTGTAGGGCACAAACTACTAAAAATCAATGATAGCTGCCATTACCCACTAGGCTTCTTCCTGTTTCATGCTTCATATTGCTACTGCTTTCATTTTCAATATTCAGTTCAATTGGGAGTAATTTCTCATTCGTCATGAATAAATGTAAATAATATAATAGCATGTGAATATCAACAATACAGTTATATATCTCCAGTTTTATGGCCTATGCTGGTTGTCTCATTGATATACATATTTATACATAATATATTTCAGTTGTACTCCTGATCAGTGTACTTGATTGGTAGATAACCATTAGCTATGGAAATCTATCACTATCAAGGGCACAATGAGAGCAGCGCGGCGTACCGTGACCATGAGCTTCCCGTCCTGCGTCGTGTCTGACTGCGTGTGCGCAAACCGGCACTCCTGGCCCCGGTCGCAGTTGTTGCGTGTGAAGTTGCGGCACACCTGCGGAAAGTACAGCACAGAGGGAGGGCAGGGGGGGAGACAGGGACACGAGCCCATGTGGCACCATGGCGAGGAAAGGTATCAGGGTAAAGGAAAGGAATGACTGATGAGGTGAGAAAGTGAAACAAGAGATGAGGCGACCAAGGACAAAACACAGAACGTGGCAAAGAGGTGAGAAATGGTGGAAGAGATGATGATGCGAGAGACGAAATGAGATTGCCACCACCGACCATGTCCCCAGACGGCATCATGACACCTGTTTGATCCTCGTGGATGATAGTGCGCGATACCAAGCGGTGGGACGGCATGCCGAGACACAGCAAGGGCCCAGCAGGGGGGGGGGAACGACCACCGCGCGGATCGTGCCCAAGCAACCATCTGGCTCCATGGGTTGCCCACCCATCGGAGTAGGCTTCACAAGGGTGACCCTTCTCCCCTCCTGGGATGATTCTCTATTCCTAGGATACCCTCACTACCCATACATTGGAAATATCATGCAGCAGCCCATGGGAGCCGCTCACCCATGAGTCAGGGGCCAGTACCACGATAGCATGTATAAAACGACCGTGTGTACACAGAAGTGAGGGAAGCATGGGGTCTCCTTCCATCCCATGGTGAAGAGGACGCCATGGGATGGTGGGAGGCGATCCGAGAACCATGATGAGGATGAGGTGCGCAGAGAACATTGGAGGGGTGCGTAGAGAATAACCATGAGGCGCGTAGAGAAGAACATTGGAGGGGCGCGTATAAAACACACGAGGCCGGCGCTCTCACCTCCAGCAGCGACGCGGTACCCCTTGGGGCCACCCCCCCGATCGCCCCCGTCAAGGGCGGCTGCACAAAGCTCGCTAGCGCAGGAATCACCGGGACACTGCTGGCACCCGCAAACCCAGGGAATCCCTGCAAGGCGCACGCAAGGTACCATCGGAACAGCGCAAGATATTTATGGGCAAGGGTCTTGTGAGCCCTCTGTCCCACGCCATGCGAGTTCCTCCCAGTGCATTGGAATACCATCTGTAGAGATAAAAACATCATGTATACGATTTCCCAACAACTGCCTCGTGGAAAAGCAAACCAGGAGAAAAATTAAATGACATATGTGCATAACAGAGGGTCTGGGCTTTCAGCTCAAGGAGAGCGTGCGGGAAAGGGAACTTGACTGGAAACAGTGTCTGGATCACACAACATTCTTGTTATGAGCAACCTTCCCAAGCAAATTTCCCAAGTGCAGTTGCAACCCTGTATGCTGAACCAGACCTTTTTTCAAAGAGCTTCCGCAGGGGTGAGAGCACGCGCCTTACTACAATTTGTGGATTTGTATTTACAATCATGGCATACGTCTTTCTATATTACAATATTGAAAGACACGGCATGCATACCTGGTATGGCTGAGAAGGTTGTGGCGAGTGTTGCACCGCCCTGTGAGCATTCCACGACAAGCATCAGAAGCGCGCACGGGCATCGTCAAAGGGCTCAGACACAAGTGCACGCAAATAAATGCAGGCGCTCGAATCGCAAAAAGGCACTTACGCTTTTAGATGAGAAGGCGGGTGGAAAAACCGACACGGGGTTCGTTGGCACCGATCGCGCAGCGAGTCAGCGCAAACGGTTACCATATCCCTGCACAAAAGACAATGGGAACGGAGCTTCAATACTGATAAGTAGGTGAGGGGGGAAGCATCAAAGATGGTTCCAGAGATAAGCCCAGATGGTTCCAGCAAAAGCCAAGAAAAAAACTGACGACAACGCACCCTGCGGGAGTGCTTTCAATTGCTACGTGTTGCGGAGGGTGAGCATAGCGGCATACATCTGCCGAGCGCGTGCACAGCCCCCGCCGAAAGTCTCGGCATGCTGGGAGGGTAAGAGGTGCACGCCGTGCATCCATGGCCTGGGGAACAAAATAAACTTCTCGAACACGCTATGTGGATTCTTTAACCTGCTGAGGCAGCTTGTGGCTAAGCCCTAATCCCAGCTCGCCCTAACTCGGAAAACCAAGCGCCTCAATGCTTTCTTTTTCGCTCCAAAAACCTTCACAAAGCAGGATATTGCCAAATGCCAAGGCGACGCACCATTGCATACTGTAGCAGCCGGCTGGCCGCCATGGGTCATGGGTGCATGGCTGATCACAGACGACTGGGAACTACATAAACTCTGGCAGACCCTAGGCTGACCCTTACAGTGTTCTCCGGGGTGGTGCTGCGCTCCCTAGGATCCGGCGCGGCGCGGCTGCCTGTCGCACATGCTACGGTAGGCCGTACGGGAAGACGGCGCGTCGCGTCCCCGCGTCTTGTCTCTTGTCATGCCACGTTCCTTTATAGGTACCCACGTTCCTTTATAGGTTTATACCTACTCTTTGGGCCGGCATGATTGTGCATCGCGACACGTATTACTGTAAGATTGGACATCTCTAGGTCAACTGAACGTGATCCTTGAAAAATATATGACGACAGCGCCATACCGGGGTTGTACTTCCCATCAAGGCGATTCGATCGCGCACAAGACGAACATGTGCAAATCGTGGCCCCTGGTTACGGCTTCTGACGCGACATTATTTTGGTTGAGGGATACAATGCGTAGTTAACGCATTGTATCCGACAACCAAAATAATAATATCCGATAAAAGCTGCTCGCTAACGCTAGCAGCTTTTATCTAGTTGGCAATTGCGCCAAGTCGAGGTTCCCGCCCGTCATGGCGGTTGGATCTTGAGGCCTCGCTAATTTCCCCACTCGTTGTCCCAGTGTGATGGTTCGATTAGAGCTGCAGCGAATCCTTTAGACAATCATCATTGAGATGCAGTGCACAACCGCTAGGGCGCGGATTCGAGATTGTTTGGAGAGACAGCGTCTGCAATGCACAGTGCCCTGAAGTTATCCGTGATCAATTACGAACCGTCGCACGTACACTGATGGATGGCTCCATAAGGCGTAATTGACGTTCTAAATCTATTTTTTTTTCGTAGTTGGTGAGTAAACGATCTATTAAGGAACTCGCGCACTGGCATGCCTTCCGGTGCAAGTGTACGTCAGTGGGACGATTCAGAATGCCAGCTGGGCATTGTGTGTCATGTTCCTTATGGGGCTGTCATTACAACGTAAAGCTTTTTGCCCCCAACGGTGCTTTATTTGCCGTAGTGGTACAGAGACAGGCCTAGCGACAATTGTCAGTTGTGCCTCTCTTGGCAGGCATTCAAAGTGAAAAACTATACTGAGGAACCAGTCTGCAAACGAGGAAATCCACTACACAAAAAGCAGGACTGATCATTGATGTGACGCCACTAAAGGAAGAATGACAGCTGCTGCTGATTCCCACTATCCCTGTGCATCCCTGGTGACCCCCATTGCCCCCCTGTGGCTCATCCCATCCACTTGCCACCCTGTGACCCTGCCTTGCAATGCCTTCTTTGTTTCCTTGCAGTTATTACTGTTGCTACCATTTCGATTTCCGTTTCAATCTTGTGTCGTCGACTAACGTCGTCGGCATGCAAATCACGAACAATCGAATGTGCTCATTATCAACCCATGCTTGCCCCCTGCTCCACTGTACCCCACAGCCCCCCATGCAGCCAACCCCGGCACCCCCTCCCCTCCCCCCCGATTCGGACGACCCCTCTGCGACCTTCCCCCCCGGCACGCGCGTCAAGTCCCTCGACCGTGCCCATGCGGGAACCGTGCGCTACCTGGGCCCCCTGGCCACCCGTGCGCCAGGGACCTGGGTTGGCGTTGAGTGGGATGACCCCACCCGAGGCACCGGGGACGGCTCCGTTGACAACGTCCGCTACTTCACAACCCTCTCCGGTCCCCGCTCCGCCTCCTTCCTCCGCCCCGCCAAGCTGCTCCCCGGTGTGTCGTTTGAAGATGCGTTCCGCGACCACTTTGCGTTCGAGCACGGCCTGCATGAGGCGGCGGGGGGGGTGCCCATGCGCGTGCAGTGCGCGGGCGTGTACATCGTCCCCCGCGCGGCGCCCGCCGCCGTGCGCGACGTCACGCTCCCAGGATCCCTGGTGTCACACTTGGCGTGCCGGCTGGCCACCGCTGACGCTGGCCTTGGCGGATTCTCGTCCGCCGAACGTCCACTGGATGAGGACGGACCTGTCCCCGCGGGCACAGAAGTTGGGCACGGGGGTGGTGGGGTTGCCCACCGTGCTCCTGGTGGCGCCACATCAACACCGGTGTCACCGCCATCGTTATTGGAGCCTGCGTTGTTGTCACCGGCCGCAGCACTGGGTGGTCGGGATGGTCCGCGCAGCGCGGGCGCGAGCCGTGTGGATGAAGGAAGGACGCGAGACGGATCGGAGGGCATCCGGGTATGCGCCGAGGAGGACAACCATAGGGAACGTTGTTGCTTGGGTACCGGGGATGACCGGGGCGGGGATCGTGCCCAAGAGGGAGGGGAGGCGGCCAGTCATCTATGGGAAGGTGGTCCAAGGGGTGGTTGCCAGGTGGCGGCCGAGGATGCCTGTGGGAGGGACGGTGCTCCGACAAGGGGTTGCCAAGTGGGTGACGAGGAGGCTTGTGCTAGGGGCAGTGTTCTAAGGGGTGGAACAGATGCCAGGGATAAGGCCCCGTTGGCGGCCGACGGCCCCCTTGCTGTACCCCCCCTGTCCCCACTGTCACGTCTGTGCCCCGGGGTCACGCGTGTGGACCTGTCGGACGCGCTGCTCTATGGTTGGGATGACGTGGCGGCGTTGCTGGCCGGACTGCCCCGCCTGAGCTTTCTGAATGTGTCCAAAAATAGCATTGGGCGGCCGCGTGCGTGCACGCACGACGCTGGAGCGCCTGACGCCCAAGCGCATCGCCTTCCCCACCCAGACAACCGGGTGGCCTTCCCCCGTCACCCTCACCTGGAGACTCTGGTCCTCAACGGCGCAGGCATCGCGCATGAGTGGGGCCGGCCGGAGGACCCGCTCCCCCGCCTCCTCTCCTCGCTGCCCGCGCTCACAGAGCTGCACCTGAGCGGCAACGCGCTCCCTGCCAGTGGGCTGGCGGCGTCCCTGGTCTCCGCCCCCCCCTGCCTCAGGTCGCTGTATCTGAACCATAACAACATTGACGAGTGGCAACCTGTTTGGGACGCGCTGGCGAACGGGGACCGTTTCCCGTCCCTGTCTCTGCTCTCCCTGTCTGATAACCCGCTGGCACACGTCACCTATGGGGGCCTGCGCTCACCCGAGTCAAACGAGGGTATTTTGTCGGACAAGGTTAAGGAGGCTTCACGTGGCTCACCTGCGGAAGAGAAGGGAAGAGAAGGGGGGGAGAGGGGAGGGGCTGGAATTGTACAGTGGGGCGGATTTGAGGCGCTCCGGACACTGTTCTTGTCGGGCACAAATTTGGCCGATATTGATGCTGTCGGACGCGAGCTGTCAGAGTTCCCCCGTTTGACGGAGCTGCGGCTGCAGCGGTCTCCCGCGCTGTTTGCGCCGGTGGGGGCCACCAGCTTGGTCTCCATGGACCAAGGCAACGCGAGCAGTAGCAGCAGCCATAGCAGCGGCAGCGACCCTCTGAGTGAGCATGGCAGCATGGGTGAGAAGGGCGTGGGTCAAGACAAGGGTTTGGGTGCCAATGGTGGCGACCGTGGTGATGGCAGTAAGGGTACCGAGGAGGAGGGTGGTCGAAACACGGATGCAGGGGGGGGAGGGGCTCAGGATCCCAGGGAATCAGGGGCAGTCACCACTGGGGTTCCCGTGAGCAGTCCGGGCGTCAATGCTGACGTGATCTCTGCCACTCAACCATCACAGGGAAGCGAAGAATGGCCCTCGCCCTCGCCCTCGCCCTCGCCCTCGCCCTCGCCCGCGCCTGCGCCCTCGCCCGCGATCAGCTGGCCATCACCTGCCACCGGCAAGTCATCCCCGCTGCCAACCATTGGATCTGTTGGCAAGGCCCGACGAGCGGCCTCGTTCCGTGGCCGCTCCACGTCGTGCGGCTCGCCCTCCCCCTCCCCCTCCCCCTCGGCCTCCTCTTCTTCTTTCATGCGTGAGGATGAGCGGTGTGCACAGGCCGAGGCGGAGCGGGGCGAGGAGGCAGCGCTGCAACGCGCGTTGCTCATCGCGCACCTGCCAAACGTCACGCTGCTCAACGGGGGGGCGGTTACATCCGCTGAGCGATATGCCGCAGAGCGGTGAGGGCACTAAATATTGGATGGTGTCTAGAGAGGTAAGGTTAGGCCGCGGGGCGGTGAGGGCACTAAATATTGGATGGTGTCTAGAGAGGTAAGGTTAGGTCGCGGGGGGGTGAGGGCACTAAATAATGGATTGTGTTTAGAGAGCTGAGGGTAGGCCACGGGGCGGTGAGGGCACTAGATAAATTGATGGTATGTAGAGAGGTGAGGGTAGGCCGCGGGGCGGTGAGGGCACTAAATAAATGGATGGTATTTAGAGAGGTGAGGGTAGCCGCGGGGCGGTAAGGGCCGGAAGTAAATGGATTGTGTTTAGACAGGTGAGGGTAGGCTGCGGGGAGGTGAGGGCACTGATGGTTTATGGAGATGTGAGAGTATGAGAGGTCTAGATTGATCTACCGCCGCTCAAAATAATCCTTTTTGTTAGATTCCATTTTTCGTGTGACTAATTTAATACTGATTTTGATGTGGCAGGTGGCTTTTGTAGTGCTAGCACCTTTTCCCCCAAGTCCGACCGCACTGCATGCCAGTGTTTTCCAGCACGGTCGCCCTCCCCGCTTCCGAACCTGAGCCAGAACCAGACAGCACGTCACGACTGCGCTTGGGACCCATGATGTACCCATGCTCCTACCCTTGCGGGTCCTCCGATGGAAACTGTATGACACAGCGCCATAGACTAACCATACTTAAGAACTACAGTAGACTTGGCTGCTAGACTTCAGTACACGGCTTATGGGCTCTTTTCAGGTCTATGGCGTGGCGCCACAGCTATCATTTTTCATGAAAGCCCCAGGGATTCTGCAAGGCACGGCTGCCTGGTAAGCCTGTCGTTTGTTCGCCTCGTACCCTCTACATGCATGCCACAGACATGTCTGCGCTTGCACCCACTAGTTTTGCCCATTCCACACCCGCACTTGGCCCCATGCACCCGCTGGGCCCCGCACCATGGCTCGCAGGCGCGCCATCCGGCACTACCGCCTGATGCCCGCCGAGCGCCGCCCTGGCCGCTACACATCACTGGTGGCCACGCACGGCGAGCTGGAGCAGCTGGCCCACGTGGACATGCGGGTCCCTGAGTGGGTCACACTGCCGCTGCGCATGGCAGGCGGGGGCCACGTGGACGACATCGTCGTGCCGCAGGCCTGGACCGTGCTGCAGCTGAAGAAGAAGGTCGCGTCTCTCGTGGGCGAGGGGCTGGGGCCAAAGGACATCCGCTTGTTCTATGGTGACCCGGAGGCCATGGCGGTCTATGGTCTGGAGGAGATGCGCGTGAACTCGGTCAAGGCGAGCCGGTTTAAAATGAAGCCAGGGGACGAGCTCGTGGTGGAGCTTTGGTAAACGTATGGCCAGTGAGGCATGCTGTGGTAAACGAATGGCCAGCACTTGAGGCATGCTGTGGTAAACGTATGGCCAGTGAGGTATGCTGTGGTAAATGTACGGCCAGTGAGGCATGCGTACCAATATCAAGTGTGGTTGGCTCGCGTGGGCAGTGGCTTCCCTACGGGACTGCATGTATAAGTAAGTAGGGACTTGCGTGTCATGCGCATGGGCATGCCACGGAGTACTATGCTAATCCCATTAGAAAAAAGTTACAAATATCGTCTGCATCATTCCCCAACCACATAATCACTAGGGGGGGATGTAATCCTGAACCGAGCTGCCCTCTACTGCATGTATCGTGCATGCCATGTTCTCACGTATGGGGCCGAGACGTGGACCCTCACAGCCAACCTTGCGAAAAAGCTGGACGCCGCGGTCACCAACATGCTGCGGTCAATTTTCCATGTGGGCTATGCTGCACACGTTCGCAAGGAGGACTTCAGTCATACCTAGGCATGCCACTTGTCACCATCACCATCAAGCAGCGTAGTCTGCAACTATAGCGGGCCAATTCTAGAGCTCGCACCGACCAGGTAGACACATCTCGTGGCCCCTCCGCAGGGCTGCGACCTGCTCAGCCTGAGAGGCACTTACTCACGTGGGACGGGCCCAGCAATGCTAGACGCCGCAAGACCGGCGCACTTGCAACGAGCAGCTAGTCGAGGGTCCTAGCCGGCATGGGGGGCCTAGGCCTCTCCGTGTCTTGGAAAAAGATGACGGCCAAGGCCAAGTGGGATCAGGTTATAGAGGACAATGCCCCCCCCCCCTAGTGGGGAAGCCGCGTGTTTGCAAGCGCGGAAAGCATGCTAGGCAAGACCCCTAGGGTCTCGCACACTCTAGATAAAATATACCAGTATCTTGAAAGGAGACAACCAGTATGATTGTTTGTCACTAGATAGAGTAGACCGTTAGGATTGCGTGCACCCATCCATCCATCCATCCATCCATCCATCCATCCATCCATCCATCCATCCATCCATCCATCCATCCATCCATCCATCCATCCATCCATCCATCCATCCATCCATCCATCCATCCATCCATCCATCCATCCATCCATCCATCCATCCATCCATCCATCCATCCATCCATCCATCCATCCATCCATCCATCCATCCATCCATCCATCCATCCATCCATCCATCCATCCATGTCACGTCCGTGATCATTTACGTCCGTGCACTCAAGAAGTTACGCGGTTGCCGTAATCGGAATCGTTACCGACGTTTGGTTGGTTCCGATTCAGTAGGCCGCAGGCTTTGTTCCTTGGGCCGGTGTGGAGCGCCGTGCCGGAAAGGCCTGAATTTCTAGAGTGACAGTCTTAGGTGACCTGACTTAGGTTCAGGCGCAAGACTTTGGGGCGCAAAGCCTTGGTGGCTTGCGCAATATTCCGGTGCGTGACATTTGGCAGTTATGAATCTTTTGTATTGTTCAGACGGAATGATGTTCAGTCCATCTGACAAAGCTAGATACGCAGATCGTAGTGTGCGGTGTGCTGGCTCGCACGTGGTTGTCGAACAGACTTGCTCTGCATTTTGCTGGCAGTCTAACTGCACGTCAGGCGGCTTGCTGGCAAATGCGACAGCGCATGGATGCCGGGATTTTTGGAGGTATTTAGGAGCAGCGCAGCGGCCATGGTGGTCGTTGTTCGCTCGTTTCTCTCCCTCACAACTAGTTTGTTGTCTTCATGGGGTTAAACTTCTCGAACAGCCCGGAGCAGCCCCCGTGAGTGGTTGCATGTCGTTGCCATGACGATGGTTGATAAGATTGACAATGGTTTGATCCGGTTGGGATGTTGTTGGCATTGTGGACGAGAAACGTTCTGCTGACCCGGGAACAGTCCCGGGAAAGGGCCGGTTCGTCGTTGGCCAGTGTGCCAGTAACTGGGACATGAGCGCAGAGTCACACAGTTGATATAGATTATGACGTAAGTAAACACTGTTGCGCCACAGTGGCGTCATGGTCGGTCTGTGGTGATTTCGATGGGTCTCAAGGATATGTAGTTACTCTTACAGTTGCGGCAGCACAACTCGGCATTCATTGTAATTTGTCAAATGTTATGGAATGAATGGTTTGGGCATTGCTTTCATCATAAAGCATTATTGCAATCTTCATAATATAAATATCGGCTGGCTGCGCTGCCTGTCATGAAGGTGGTGGTGGTGCCGTCAAGGACCACACCTATCATTTCCACTTTATTTAAACGAGCGAACAACCCTTGGCGGGTTCAGTTCGGACAGCCTGAGCCGGAGATATACCCAAGCTGCTTGCAGAATCAAGCACTTGGAAGAGGATTAAGCTTATCCTTTAAAAAGCTATGAAGAGGATTAGGCTATATCCTTGAAAAAGCCATGAAGAGGATTATGCTTATCCTTGAAAAAGCACTGAAGAGGTTATTGCTTAGCCTATTTGAAAAGCATGTGTGGTCCTGTCGTGGGAATTTTTTTTTCCCTATGTGATCCTCTTTTTGACTTTTTGGCTCTTCATTTTTTCGAGCTAAAAAGTGGGGGGGAATATAGTGGATCACACACAAGAGTACTCTATTGCTATGGATATGCCTTCCAAGTGATAGGCTAGGATATAATGGCACGCAAACGCGACAGCTGTCACGTCCGTGATCATTTACGTCCGTGCACTCAAGAAGTTACGCGGTTCGGAATCGTTACCGACGTTTGGTTGGTTCCGATTCAGTAGGCCGCAGGCTTTGTTCCTTGGGCCGGTGTGGAGCGCCGCGCCGGAAAGGCCTGAATTTCTAGAGTGACAGTCTTAGGTGACCTGACTTAGGTTCAGGCGCAAGACTTTGGGGCGCAAAGCCTTGGTGGCTTGCGCAATATTCCGGTGCGTGACATTTGGCAGTTATGAATCTTTTGTATTGTTCAGACGGAATGATGTTCAGTCCATCTGACAAAGCTAGATACGCAGATCGTAGTGTGCGGTGTGCTGGCTCGCACGTGGTTGTCGAACAGACTTGCTCTGCATTTTGCTGGCAGTCTAACTGCACGTCAGGCGGCTTGCTGGCAAATGCGACAGCGCATGGATGCCGGGATTTTTGGAGGTATTTAGGAGCAGCGCAGCGGCCATGGTGTGGTCGTTGTTCGCTCGTTTCTCTCCCTCACAACTAGTTTGTTGTCTTCATGGGGTTAAACTTCTCGAACAGCCCGGAGCAGCCCCCGTGAGTGGTTGCATGTCGTTGCCATGACGATGGTTGATAAGATTGACAATGGTTTGATCCGGTTGGGATGTTGTTGGCATTGTGGACGAGAAACGTTCTGCTGACCCGGGAACAGTCCCGGGAAAGGGCCGGTTCGTCGTTGGCCAGTGTGCCAGTAACTGGGACATGAGCGCAGAGTCACACAGTTGATATAGATTATGACGTAAGTAAACACTGTTGCGCCACAGTGGCGTCATGGTCGGTCTGTGGTGATTTCGATGGGTCTCAAGGATATGTAGTTACTCTTACAGTTGCGGCAGCACAACTCGGCATTCATTGTAATTTGTCAAATGTTATGGAATGAATGGTTTGGGCATTGCTTTCATCATAAAGCATTATTGCAATCTTCATAATATAAATATCGGCTGGCTGCGCTGCCTGTCATGAAGGTGGTGGTGCCGTCAAGGACCACACCTATCATTTCCACATTATTTATATAGTGGATCACACACAAGAGTACTCTATTGCTATGGATATGCCTTCCAAGTGATAGGCTAGGATATAATGGCACGCAAACGCGACAGCCATCCATCCATCCATCCATCCATCCATCCATCCATCCATCCATCCATCCATCCATCCATCCATCCATCCATCCATCCATCCATCCATCCATCCATCCATCCATCCATCCATCCATCCATCCATCCATCCATCCATCCATCCATCCATCCATCCATCCATCCATCCATCCATCCATCCATCCATCCATCCATCCATCCATCCATCCATCCATCCATCCATCCATCCATCCATCCATCCATCCATCCATCCATCCATCCATCCATCCATCCATCCATCCATCCATCCATCCATCCATCCATCCATCCATCCATCCATCCATCCATCCATCCATCCATCCATCCATCCATCGGGGTCAATGCTCCGTGACTCCCCAACGGGAGCACGAGTTTAATCAACTAACTAATTAACCGTGCATGCCGGGCTTGTGTGCTAATTAATTAAACTCGCGCTCCCGTTAGGGAGTCACGGAGCATTAATAAACCCCGAGGGATGGATGGATGGGTGGGTGGGTGGGTGGGTGGGTGGGTGGGTGGGTGGGTGGGTGGGTGGGTGGGTGGGTGGGTGGGTGGGTGGGCCGGTGGGTGGGCCGGTGGGTGGGCCGGTGGGTGGGCCGGTGGGTGGGCCGGTGGGTGGGCCGGTGGGTGGGCCGGTGGGTGGGCCGGTGGGTGGGCCGGTGGGTGGGCCGGTGGGTGGGTGGGCCGGTGGGTGGGCCGGTGGGTGGGCCGGTGGGTGGGTGGGCCGGTGGGTGGGCCGGTGGGTGGGCCGGTGGGTGGGTGGGTGGGTGGGTGGGTGGGTGGGTGGGTGGGTGGGTGGGTGGGTGGGTGGGTGGGTGGGTGGGTGGGTGGGTGGGTGGGTGGGTGGGTGGGTGGGTGGGTGGGTGGGTGGGTGGGTGGGTGGGTGGGTGGGTGGGTGGGTGGGTGGGTGGGTGGGTGGGTGGGTGGGTGGGTGGGTGGGTGGGTGGGTGGGTGGATAGGAAGTGTTATAGTGTGCCTTAATAGTCACAATCGTCTGCACAGGTGGCCAACTGCCAACAATAATAACGTCTACAGCTGAGCTCAGAATGGCACCAAGCTCTAACAGTGCCTTCTATGGTCATGACAGAATTTGTCTTGTGCTTTTCAGTCATTATTGATGTGTTACGAGTGTATACGGGGATGCCCCCCCTATAAAAGCGTATTTTTCGGTCAAAAATTAATAACATGAAGGGATGTGCTGATTGTGCCATGACATTTTTATGGGTGTTGTGCTTTTGGCATGCAACTGGTTCTCCCACTGTTCTCGGCAAGATGTGCCCAAAACAGCGTTTTTTTCTCTATTTTTAGCACATAACCGGCGTATGGCTGGGGGTAGTACCCCCAACAAGTGGTGGTACTTTATTAAATTAGATTAAATTATAACATGCCTCCGTTGGGAGATCATGTAGCACATATTCCTTCATGGATGGGTGGAGTGGAGGAAGCCGCGTATCGAACTAACCTAACTCTAAGCTATCTAGTCTAGAAAATCCTAACTAACTACTCATCAAAACGCCTCCTCCTCTTGGGGGGATCGAGGTGGCTTGCCCACATGCAGGGGCTGGCGTGTGAGCCTTGACAATCTTCTGCCACCGCGTCTAGTAAGTGGTGGTATGCATGCCCAAACATCATGTTGATGATGCCCAATCATCATTCAGTGGTTGGCAGTTGCATTTCTGTAGTTATTCAGAAGCTTCAGGTTTGATGGAATTCCATGGGACCCTTGAATTTTATGACCTCAATGACCTGGGCCCCCTTGGCCTTGTCCATCATCTTTTTCCAAATCACGGAGAGGCCTAGGCCCCCCATGTCCTCGATCTACGAGCTGCTCTTTGAAGGTGTGGGCCTTGCGGTGTCTAACCTGGCTGGGCCCGGCCCACGTGCGGAGGAGGCGCCGGCCCGGCTGGGCGGGGCGCAGCCCTGCAGAGGGGCCACGTGAGGTGTCTACCTGGTTGGTGCGAGCTAAGTGCGCGTGTGTATTAAGGAGACAACCAGCGCAGGCCAGAAATCGGGAGAATCCGGACCATGGTAGCTCGAGCCTGCCGTTATCTTGTCCGCGTGTTCGAGTCGTTCCGGATGATGAATATGAATGGTGATGGAAATATGTAGCCGTTGTGCATTGAAATTATGGCTGGCTTACGTGTAGAGCATCGGCCTGGCCTGGGCCAGGCTCCGTTCGCTCAACACCTACTGACGCTCGAAGGGCCTGGGCGAGCACCGCAAGCGCATGCTCTTCAAGGTCCTCGTCCTCATGGTGCTCACGTATGGCGCCGAGGCGTGGACAATCCGGCCCACCCAAACTGGCAGCTACTAGGCTAGACGGCACGGTTTACAGGATGCTCCGACAGCTGTCCTTAACGTAGGGTTTTACGAGCGTCCGTCATCAGAGTCTTTGTATCATGGCATGCCTCGTATTTCGGACGAGATTAGGCAGCATAGGATAGCATTTGTAGGACACCTTGCTCGCACCAGCCAGGTCGACACCGCCCTTGATCTGGCCGGCCCCCAGCGGCTTGGCCAGCCAGGGCGGCATATTCTGACCTGGCCTGGCCCCAAGGGCATTCCCAAAAGGGTAGGGGAACCTGTCACGAACTACATCCAGATGTTGCTGGACGACCTAGTGGTCCCAGCCCAGTTTGAGCACCGCATCCACTCTCTAGCCATGGCTGACGGCGGAGCTCATAACTTTCACGTTTGAGCACCGAATTTAGCCGTGAATATCACAATCGATGCGTCTTTCTACGACGCACATGCTGATATAATTTTCCAAAGCTATTACGCAATATACGATGAGCAAACGCCTCTCGACGCAACGCAGTCTGGCGGCTGCGCTTGGCAATGAAAATACGCCTGCAGCTTCGGCTGCAGCTTCGCCCACCGGCCCAGATGGCAACGGTGACACTAGTAGTGCACTGCATGGTGCTCGCCCAGCCTCCCGGGCTCGCCTCGCCACGATCTGCATCGCCTGAACCTAAGCGCAGTCGCTCTGCTGAGCCGCCCTGGGAAGAGACCTCCTTTGACATCAACCGCCCCGGCTTCTGGCAACGCAGCGCCGGTTGGTTCATCATGGAAGACTTGTTTTACGGCAATCACGCCTCGCTTCTAGCCCTGTGCGTGCACCTCACGTCCCACAACCGTGGACGCTGGCCTGGTGATGGCCAGCTTGTCGACCCCGCCGAGGCTCTCCCAATCATTCACCGCATGAGTCGCCCCAAGCTCCCACGCTTCGCCCTCTGCTCCCTTGTTGGACGCTCCGAAGCCGAGATCTGGGCTTCCCCACCGCCCCCCCCCACCTTCCCCACCGAAGCGGCACCATCCGCACCCTCCTCAAGGAAGCTTTCGAGCAGAACGCGACCCCTCTTGCCGCAGATGTGGCGGCAATTGGCGGCCGCCACGCTGGCTGCTGAGCTTCCCACCATCCCCACCGCCACCGCCACCCTCCTCGCCTCCACCCCCCCCCCCCCCTCCGCCTCCACCGACTCCATCACCGCCCAGCTCCGCGACATCGACCAGCGCCTCAAGGATAATGCAATCGCTATCGAGGTCTTGCAGAACACAGTGAGGCCTCACCGCCCAGGCAGTGAAGGACATTGCCGCCAAGCCAGCCCCGGCTGGCCTGGCCGGCGATGCTCCTCCCATCACGACCTGGGCGGACATGCTTAAGCAACATACCACCTCCACCACCTCCGCCGTCGCAGCCCAGCTCCAGCGGCAGACGCTTGACCTCCGCGAGGAGGCCGAGCTCGCCAAGCGCAGCCTCAACGCCATACTCAAGAACTTCGACATGGAAGAAGGTGAGAATTCCGAGAAGCTTGCACGTGCGTTTGAGAGCAAAATCCTTGCACGCATGGGCCTCAGCCTTGGTGAGATCAAGCTGACTGCCCACCGCCTCGGACCCCGCGCGCGGGGTAAGGCAGGGGCGCCTCCGGTTCTTCTCATCTTTGATAGCCCAGCGGACAAGATTTCGTTTCTCAGACGCCGCAAGCGGCTCGAGAATACTCCCTTCACCGTGGACGACGACTTGACCCTGGCACAGCAACAACGGCGACGGGAGCTATGGCCGACCTACCTCCAGCTCCGGCAGACCAAGGCGGGCCAGCCGGTGTACTGGAAGGGGGCGGCCATCTACGTCGGCCACAAGCCCTGGCAAGCGACCCCCTCGACCACCGCGGCCCCAGCAACTCCAGCCCCAGCTTAGGGGAATACAGCAGCAGTAGTGTAGAATAGTTAGACAGTGGCCTTGTACATGCCCGCCTACTACAGGCACTATACCAGCTTAGGCCTAGCCTTTTTAGTCATGTACATGTGTGCCTATGATGAGCCACCCTCCAGATGATGCCTAGCTTTATTTAATTATGCAGTGCCCATGCAGGGAGTAACTCTCTGCTGAGACGCCATGCCCTAGCTTCTTTGTATAGCTATGCTGATCTTCCCCCCCATGACAGGCTCCCCCTTCGCTGGGCATAGCTTGAAGATCATGGGGATGCAAGTGCCCTAGTGCACGTACCTAGAGCAAGGGTCCTTTACATCCCCACCCTTGCAGGAAGTAGCTTATAGGATGTATGATAGGCCATATGCCCCCCTCTCAAGGGCTATGTGCTACATATACTCCCAACGGAGTTATGTTACAATTCAATTCAATCCACTCTCTCTCCCGTCTTTGGACTGCCATGCAGGACAAGACGCGGTGGCAGAAGATTACATCAAGGCGCACACGCCCGACCCTGTGGGCAAGCCCCCTCCCCCCAAGCGGAGGAGGCGTTTTGATGAGTAGTGCAGTTAGGATTTTCTAGACTAGATAGCTTAGAGTTAGGATAGTTCGATTACGCGGCTTCCTCCACCCCACCCATCCATCATGGAATATGTGCTACATGATCTCCAAACGGAGGCATGTTATAATTTAAATTAATTTAATTTTTACGTGTAGATGACCTAGACGGTGGGGCCGGAAACAGCTTGCTTGATCAGGGCGTGTGTTTCGAGCATAACTGGCCGGGAGTGTCTAGTGGTAAGCACCATTGCTGCGATCGCTCTCCCACCATTTACGAGGAAATACCCGCAAATGGAAAACCACTGAAAAGGTCTAGCTAGTCAGTCATTAAGTATTAGTCATGAATTGAATTGAATTGAATTGAATTGAATTGAATTGAATTGAATTGAATTGAATTGAATTGAATTGAATTGAATTGAATTGTAACATAACTCCGTTGGGAGTATATGTAGCACATAGCCCCTGAGAGGGGGGCATATGGCCTATCATACATCCTAAGCTACTTCCTGCAAGGGTGGGGATGTAAAGGACCCTTGCTCTAGGTACGTGCACTAGGGCACTTGCATCCCCATGATCTTCAAGCTATGCCCAGCGAAGGGGGAGCCTGTCATGGGGGGGAAGATCAGCATAGCTATACAAAGAAGCTAGGGCATGGCGTCTCAGCAGAGAGTTACTCCCTGCATGGGCACTGCATAATTAAATAAAGCTAGGCATCATCTGGAGGGTGGCTCATCATAGGCACACATGTACATGACTAAAAAGGCTAGGCCTAAGCTGGTATAGTGCCTGTAGTAGGCGGGCATGTACAAGGCCACTGTCTAACTATTCTATGTACTACTGCTGTATTCCCCTAGGCTGGGGCTGGAGTTGCTGGGGCCGCGGTGGTCGAGGGGGTCGCTTGCCAGGGCTTGTGGCCGACGTAGATGGCCGCCCCCTTCCAGTACACCGGCTGGCCCGCCTTGGTCTGCCGGAGCTGGAGGTAGGTCGGCCATAGCTCCCGTCGCCGTTGTTGCTGTGCCAGGGTCAAGTCGTCGTCCACGGTGAAGGGAGTATTCTCGAGCCGCTTGCGGCGTCTGAGAAACGAAATCTTGTCCGCTGGGCTATCAAAGATGAGAAGAAGCGGAGGCGCCCCTGCCTTACCCCGCGCGCGGGGGAGGCGGTGAGCGGTCAGCTTGATCTCACCAAGAAGGCCCATGCGTGCAAGGATTTTGCTCTCAAACGCACGTGCAAGCTTCTCGGAATTCTCACCTTCTTCCATGTCGAAGTTCTTGAGTATGGCGTTGAGGCTGCGCTTGGCGAGCTCGGCCTCCTCGCGGAGGTCAAGCGTCTGCCGCTGGAGCTGGGCTGCGACGGCGGAGGTGGTGGAGGTGGTATGTTGCTTAAGCATGTCCGCCCAGGTCGTGATGGGAGGAGCATCGCCGGCCAGGCCAGCCGGGGCTGGCTTGGCGGCGATGTCCTTCACTGCCTGGGCGGTGAGGCCTGCTGTGTTCTGCAAGACCTCGATAGCGATTGCATTATCCTTGATGCGCTGGTCGATGTCGCGGAGCTGGGCGGTGATGGAGTCGGAGGCGGAGGGGGGGGGGGGGGGTAGAGGCGAGGAGGGTGGCGGTGGCGGTGGGGATGGTGGGAAGCTCAGCAGCCAGCGTGGCGGCCGCCAATTGCCGCCACATCTGCGGCAAGAGGGGTCACGTGCTGCTCGAAAGCTTCCTTGAGGAGGGTGCGGATGGTGGCTTCGGTGGGGAAGGTGGGGGGGGGCGGTTGGGAAGCCCAGATCTCGGCTTCGGAGCGTCCAACAAGGGAGCAGAGGGCGAAGCGTTGGAGCTTGGGGCGACTCATGCGGTGCATGAATGATTGGGAGAGCCTCGGCGGGGTCGACAAGCTTGCCGTCACCAGGCCAGCGGCCACGGTTGTGGGACGTGAGGTACACGCACAGGGCTAGAAGCGAGGCGTGATTGCCATAAAACACGTCTTCCATGAACCAACTGGGACTGCGTCGCCAGAAGCCGGAGCTGTTGACGTCAAAGGAGGTCTCTTCCCAGGGCGGCTCAGCAGAGCGACCATGCGCTTAGGTTCAGGCGATGCAGATGGCGAGGCGAGCCCGGGAGGCTGGGCGAGCACCAGTGCACGACTAGTGTCACCGTGGCCATCTGGGCCGGTGGGCGAGCTGCAGACGTATTTTCATTGCCAAGCGCAGCCGCCAGGCTGCGTTGCGTTGTTGTGCGTTTGCTCGTCATAATAGCAGTTCGCGTAATAGCTGCAGGCATTAGTCATGAATCGACTTAAATACGGTGATTATGATGTACATCAGGTGCTCGACAGCATTTAGTTTACTATTTTCTGCTTGCCGGCCTCGACAATGTGATGCACACCAGGTAGAGCTTTGTGGCATAACTTAATAAGCACGTGACTACGACGTGCCAATGCAGATCGAGTGAAGTCCTGAACCTTAACCCGTGTTTTTTTACAACGCGATACATCGCGTTGTAGGGTTAGAACGCGATGTATCGCGTTGTAATCTGACACGTGGCAAACCTATTAAACATGCGATTTTTGGTCTGAAACTTTCAAGATAGGTCAGAAACATCTCATAGAATTCAAGAAAAAATCCTGGTATTTTTGGTATTTTTTTTGTGACAGCTGCAAACAAATATGTACCACTGAAATCAGGCATTTTCGCGGGACGAAGGTGAAGACGACGGCGATGGCGGCAGGTAGATCTCGCCAGTTTTCGCGCGAATTTCAGTGGCTGTTGGGTAGCACGACCATGATGATGCGTTCAAAGGTTGATAATTAGGTTTCTACGAGTTTGTTGAGGTACTGGGGCAAAGGAAACGTAGTTTTTTCCAGTTTCTCACCCAACTTTCATGCGGAAACCCTGGAAACCGGCATACATATTATTACGTCAAGACTCGGGTCTGCTGCGGCACCATGCTTGGTATTTCCATGGTGTTTCGACTTCTTAACACATGTTTATTCATTCCGAACGCCCGGACTCTCGGCTAAACCGAGATTTGTGCAGACTTTTATTGGGTAGCTCCGGGCATGATGGTGCCTGCAAATAGCGTAAGGCGTGACCGTGGCTATTGCTACGGTATGCTGTATTTTCCTGGAAATGGCCTCTGCCACCGGCTCAATAGTGCTTGCAGGCGTAAGTATATCGTGTTTCTACCTAGTTTCTGCCAGTTTTCCACTTATTTCTACCGACCTCTGCCCAGCCTCTCTAAGACCGCCATCCTACTCGACGTTGCTTGCATGTCAGCCATAGCAGGTTGCAGTTGTGCAGTATTTAGGTGCTGTATACGTCGTCAAGCCGTGCATATATCGTGAGGATTGGATGTTGATGGTTTATACTGCGTTGATTGTGCAAGAAGATCAGCTGGGTGCCCATAATCATGGTGTATAATCATGTGTTGTTAGCATCTTGCCACCATTTGCTAGCATGCATTCCAGCGTCATCTTTGCCTGCATGTAAGCTCATGGATCACTCAACCTATCCAAGCCTTGCATTACACGTGCCTCTTTCTTTCAGTATTGCACGCGTTATGGAATGAAAACCCAGCACCTCCATTCCCACGAGGCATGTGCTCAACACGTTGTGAGAGTGGATGATGCTTTGGCTATGGCTGCCTGATTCAGTCATATTAGGTCATCCAGTCATGATGTTTGATGCATGTTTGATGCTGTATAACTTATACAACGCCTATGTTCAACGTTTTGACCCTCCAAGCTCACTATGGCCCCGTTTATGGGCTCGGGTCGTTGCGTAATGTTGTCAAGGGCTCTCATGTTTCCCACTGCGTTGTACTGCGTTGTAATTGTGATGCTAATGAAAAATAGCTCCAGTGGCCCAATGGGCCAGAGTTTTGTTTCACAGAGCCTGCATATGTTGCCCATAGCTCGTGCAAGAAGCCAGATTTTTTTCATGAACGATTTGTGAATAAGCGCATGACTTGTGACCTAGGGTCAAGAAATCGCGGTCATGGTCAGACCCCCCTGTATTCAAACCAGTGTATCTCTCTAATGAATAAGCAGTTTGTAGGTCTGAGTAGCTCAAAAAATCCTTTGATTTATGGGCTTTCAGGAAAGTATATACATGACCATGAAAAAAAATTTTCCTTAGGTGCTATACGCGTTCTAAAAAAAGCTTACAACGCGATATATCGCGTTCTAATTAAAAAAACACGGGTTAAATTAAATTAAATTAAATTATAACATGACTCCGTTGGGAGATCATGTAGCACATATTCCCGTGGATGGATGGAGGGAGGATGAAGCTGCGAAACCGAACTAATCCAACTCTAAGCTAATCTAATCTAGAAAACCCTACCTATTCTACTCAGCAAAGCCTGAACCTTGATACTGTTACATCAAGTAACCGAGTCCTGCGGGGACAGAGCACGGGTTTCTTAACATGAGAAGAACTTTGTTTCATCAACAAACAAGAGAACATCTTTATGAAATCGCCCAATTACACTGCCAAATCCGTAACTAGTGTCGGGCACATTACAGGAATGTCCACAGGCAATGAGAGAAAGTCTAGCCACGTCAACGACCACACTGGTCCCATGATTACCCAATGCCTTGCAGGTAAGTGCCAGCATAACCTGAGGCCACAGGTTGCTGTCATGGTGCAGCTTCCGACCGCAAACAACAGTCGCAACCCCCGCAGCTACAATTCAAGGGTGTCTCGCAACACGAGGGAATGATGACAAAACCTGCAGTCGGACTCTCTGGAAACTCCATACCGGTCAAGGCGACACTGCGATGAACAGCCAAGTGTCAGCTTACTGTGTGCAAGCATGACATAACTGGGGAGTAAGTCCGCCATCATCGTTCCAAGGATTATATTATGGCAAAAGGTTCCCACTGGCTGTGGCACAGCTGCGCCACTCAAACCATCCCAAGTTTTGCCCCTGTACTCCATCAACCGACAGCTCTGCACACTGCCACTCTACTCTCAGAGGAATACCTGGGGCCTTCTGCAGTCAGACATAGCCACCCCTAGCAGAGTGGCTACTTCGAGGAATTACTGCCTGTACAGACCGCCGGCCATGGTACTCAAGCCACGGCCGCTGAAGCCAGAATTGAACTGGAAAAACGGACAATAATATAAATATATATGTACAAAAGAGGCCAGACTCTAGCTGTCAAAAGGAAGCTACCCGACCACATGGTTAATTTTACAGAAAATCCGAGCGTGATTGATGACGGTGGCATCCAAGGCAGCTACCGACCCAGGAGACAGGCACAACTTAACGGGCCACCGAAGGTTGGAATTCTTTCAAAAAAGGTGGTGTTTAAAGAAACACCATGGTTGTTTGTAGCAGAGACCGGGAAGCTATTTAGAACTCCTGGCTCTGGGAAGCCTTCTTGCCGCTCTTCTTAGGGAGCAGCACAGAGTGGATGTTGGGGAGAACACCACCGGAGGCGATGGTCACAGTGCCCAGCAGCTTGGACAGCTCCTCGTCGTTGCGGACGGCGAGCTGAATGTGACGAGGCACGATACGGGTCTTCTTGTTGTCACGGGCAGCGTTGCCAGCCAGCTCCAGGACCTCAGCGGCGAGATACTCCATCACCGCGGCGAGGTAGACGGGGGCACCAGCACCGATGCGAGTGGCATACTTGCCAGCCTTGAGGTAGCGGGCAACACGGCCGACTGGGAACTGAAGCCCAGCCTTGGCGGAGCGGGACACCGCCTTCTTGCCAGCCTTTCCCTTGCCACGTCCAGACATGGTGTACAGAAAATGTTAGTGTTGTAGGAGTGACGATTGTGCTGAGTGCGTGCTTTCCGATGGTTGCACTGCACGTGCCTTTTAAACCCCCCGGGCTCCCGTGAGGAAGCCTTGCGGAAAATCCTCTACCAATCAGCGTTCAGCTTTTGTAAAAACGGGTTCTGGGCCGTGACAGGGCCGAGACCTTGGCGAAGCGTCGCGTCACGCGTCGGGATTCGGCCTCTCGGGACGGCTTGGTCCTTTCTTTCAAACGTACTGTAGCGGCGGAGGTACACTGTACACTACCTGTACAGTGCCTACCTGCCTCACACTCTACAGTGACGGTGACGGCCCGGCGCGGCGCGACGCCGTGTTTGTGGCCAAAACCTACCGGAAACTCCGGAAACCGACGAATACTGAAACCGCAAGAAACGGTCGTACGGAATCTACTTGTAACCAGATTTAGTAGGCTCTAGTAAGCCTTTGCCGTGATGCATCATAAGAGGCGTAAATCGATATCGGGCAAGCCAGCGTCAGCTCCTCGAGCTCTGAGCGGCGGGCCCGAACCGATAACTCAAAACCTGCCGCGATGACGCACAGTGGCACGCGACCGCTACCTGCAGCCATTGAAGTTATTTAGCGACGGGGTTGCAAGCAGACGATGTGGATAAATTAATATCCCTTTATTATAAAAATGGATACCAGGAAGCGTTCGTTTTCTGATCTCGATACTCCTAGTCCCGTGGATGTTCCAGTCACTGACCATGGAGAGCAGGATGATGCTATGCTGCGGAAGGTGCTGCTGCAGATTATCCGAAAGCAAAATGGGGACCACATGCACAACATTGTAAGTACCTGGTTTATTGATCAAAAAATTTCCCCAAACTATCGGCGGAGTATGGTAGATGGACGAGTATAGAGGTATTTGCCTGTTGGCCCGGCCTGCGGATATTTTGCCGTCTCGGCAATGTCGGGAGAGGCCTCTAGTGGTCGCCTTCCGTTTGTAGGCTCGCGCGTCCTTTCGCTCGAGGCATGTTTTGCATTGCGACGTGGGGCAGCGTGCCGTTGACTTCGGGGTACGCCGCATTGCTACTTCATGAATCGTAATGTTTTCTTACCTCTGGCAGACCGAGAAGGCCCTCGAGCTCTCGACAAGGTTCCAGACATTCCATGAGATGGACAGCAGCGAGTTGCACGCCTTTGTCGAAAGCCTGAAGAGCGCAGAAGGCCTTTTCGCCGCGTCGGCATTCTCCCATTTCCTGTCGCTCTCCAACCTGGGAGAAGAGCAGACCGCTCTGCGCCGAATTGCGCTGGGTGCCGAGAAGGTGCCGAAAGTGAAGGAAGGCGACCGTGTCGCTCTCATAACGGCGGTGCCCCACAACGACCTCAATATGATCGGTCACACGTTCTCGGCCCTGATGGACGATGGCGTTAAACCTGAGGAGATTTACAACACCCTGTAAGTAACCTGCCCCCCTGCCCCACACGCCTCGCTGCAATCATCCCCCTGACATTAATAGGCTTTTGTCGGGGTATTACAGAGCAATATGGACAGAGCCCTTTGGCCCCCCCGCGTTTAGATGCCATTAATGCACATGCCATGTAATGTGCATGCTGGCCATGTATACAGTGTGTGTGTGTGCGCGCGTATGTACGTTTGTGTGCGTGGGTGCGTGGGTGCGTGGGTGCGTGGGTGGGTGGGTGGGTGGGTGGGTGGGTGGGTGGGTGGGTGGGTGGGTGGGCGGGCGGGCGGGCGGGCGGGCGGGCGGGCGGGCGGGCGGCGGGCGGGCGGGCGGGCGGGCGGGCGGGCGGGCGGGCAGGTGGGCTGGCGGGCGGGCGGGCGGGCGGGCGGGCGGGCGGGCGGGCGGGCGGGCGGCGGGCGGGCGGGCGGGCGGGCGGGCGGGCGGCGGGCGGGCGGGCGGGCGGGCGGGCGGGCGGGCGGGCGGGCGGGCGGGCGGGCGGGCGGGCGGCGGGCGGGCGGGCGGGTGGGTGGGTGGGTGGGTGGGTGGGTGGGTGGGTGGGTGGGTGGGTGGGCACGTGAGCGGGCGGGCGGGGCAGTAGAAGCGGAAGCGGAAGCGGAAGCGGGCAGAGGGGGGGTCGTGTGTATCATAGAATTCACGTATGTTGGTGGGAGCGCGACAAGAGCTTTGCTGTGACGGAGCATGCGCTGGAATGGTCTGTGTTGAACATTTTGGAGTCGCGTGACCTTGGCGTTATCGTTGGCAGGGACTTCAGGGCACGTTTCTGTGGGCTGGACCGGAATTTTGAGGTACTGTGAGGTAGAGCATGGTGTAGGCCTGGCCCTGCGCGCTGGACAGCTAGTAGGCATAGCCCATATGGGTTACTGGAACGTTGAATACCGGATAGGTAGTCTGCATGGTATGTGCACGGACCAGGATAAGCAGCCCCACGGCTAAATGGTAATGAAAGGATGGATGACTGATAGCTGCCTGTTCCATCCATCCTAATTCTCCACCGAGTAAGAGCAGCCAAGCACTGTCTCGATTTTGTGTGGTAAAGTTGTTGATGATTGACAACTGGGTACTGTCCCGGTTGTGTGTGTTTCGGTGCTGAACAGACGCTGTAAAGGCACACACATTGTTATGGATATCATAGTCACAGCTGTGCCTACCACCGTACCCTTCCCTGAGCTTCTGCAATCACGCCCACCAGTGATAGTCTGCTGCTTCAACGCTCCTATGTCTGTGTGTTCAGGTTTCCTGTCTGCAGATGCCATGCCGTGCTTCTTCCTCTTAGGCAACGCCTTGTTAGCAGTGGTCTTATGCCTTGCAAGTGTCAACATCCAAAGCTTGCAGGCTCTCAGTCACCCCCCCCTCGGACATGCCTCCACCTCCCTAGCAATCATGTTGTGTCATAATGCATCGCACCCTATGCATCGTAATCATTTTTCTCACACTCATGTTGCACCATTTCCTTACCCGTATGCATGCCATCCCCATCCCCCCCCCATCATATTTTCCCCATATCTGATTTTCTAAACCTATATTCATGTCTCCTTGGTGTATCGAGCGGTCCTTTCTCCTTGGTATGCCGGCACGGCCGCTCCCACCCCACAGGTGTCGGCAGACGGTGGAGCTAGTGCTGACGGCTCACCCCACGCAGGCAGTGCGGCGCAGCATCCTGCAGAAGTTCACTCGCATCCGCACCTGCCTTGACCGCATCCACACGAGCAAGGACCCCAACGTGGTGCGTGGCCTGCCTGTCCTATCTGTATTTGATGATCTTGTGCTACTTACAGTTGTTCTGTTTGCAGGCATCCGATCGACACCCACCCACCCATGTACCTATCCGCCTGCCCGCCCACCGCCCGCCCACTCGCCCACCCAGCCGCCCGCCCGCCCGCCCGCCCTTCCGCCCGCCGCCCACCCATTCGCCCACCCAGCCGCCCGCCTGCCCGCCCACCCACCCACACTCTCTCTTTCTCTCTCTCTCCTTCTACCTCTCTCTGTCTGTCTCTCTCTCTCTCTCTCTCTCTCTCTCTCTCTCTCTCTCTCTCTCTCTCTCTCTCTCTCTCTCTCTCTCTCTCTCTCTCTCTCTCTCCCTCCCTGTCTCCCTGTCTCCCTGTCTCCACCTCTCTCTCTCTCTCTCTCTCTCTCTCTCTCTCTCTCTCTCTCTCTCTCTCTCTCTCTCTCTCTCTCTCTCTCTCTCCCTCCCTGTCTCCCTGTCTCCCTGTCTCCACCTCTCTCTCTCTCTCTCTCTCTCTCTCTCTCTCTCTCTCTCTCTCTCTCTCTCTCTCTCTCTCTCTCTCTCTCTCCTCCCCCCCCCCCCTCCCTCCCTCCCTCCCTCTCTCTCTCTCTCTCTCTCTCTCTCTCTCTCTCTCTCTCTCTCTCTCTCTCTCTCTCTCTCTCTCTCTCTCTCTCTCTCTCTCTCTCTCTCTCTCTCTCAATCTCTCTCTCTCTCTCTCCCTCTCTCTCTCTCTCTCTCTCTCTCTCTCTCTCTCTCTCAATCTCTCTCTCTCTCTCTCTCTCTCTCTCTCTCTCTCTCTCTCTCTCTCTCTCTCTCTCTCTCTCTCTCTCTCTCTCTCTCTCTCTCTCTCTCTCTCTCTCTCTCTCTCTCTCCCCCCCCCCCCCCCCCCCCCCCCCCCCCCCCCCCCCCCCCTCTCCCTCCCTCCCTTTCTTTCAGACACACACAAACCCACACAGGTACTTCACACATGTACGCACACACTCTCACACCTGCTTACCCACCCACCAACCCGTGCCAGGTGGAGGAGGCTCGCCAGCAGCTGTTCCGCAATGTCATGGCCGCGTGGCGCACCGACGAGATCCGGCGCGTGTCGCCCTCGCCAGAGGACGAGATGCGCGCAGGGCTGTCCTACTTTTTCGAGACGTGAGTGCGTGGTCTTTATAGTTGGCGAGATGTGAGGGGGATGTCCTACTTTTCCATGATGTGAGCGGTTCCGGTGGTGGTATTTTGAGACGCGGGTGTCCGCGGTGGGCTGGTCTTTAGCGGAATGCCTTTTCGGGGAGGTGAGTACTTTTGAATTTACTCTCTCGGGTCGTGAGTGTTGTGGGTGGGCTGGCTAAAGAAAATAGGGTTCTGGGTTTTTTATATTGAGACGTCAGTGTATATGGTGGGCTGTCATACTATTTTGAGGAGCGAGCAGGTAGACTGGCATACTATTTTGAGCTGCAATTGGGTGGGGTATTGTAACTGTCATGCCCCATCTGTATTCTGTATCCCTGGTTTCAAGGCACCTTCCCACCTACCCAGTTCTTCTGAGGGCTTGATGTGATGAACTGGTTGAAACTCACGTGTGTCCCTTCCCCCCCCCCTCCCTTCCCCTCCGGCCCCCTGCACTGTCACCTGGCAGCATCTGGTCGGGCGTGCCCAACTTCCTGCGCAAGGTGGACCTGGCCCTGTCCCACATCGGCCAGCCCAAGCTGCCCGTCGCCAACACGCTCATCAAGTTTGGCTCGTGGATGGGGGGCGACCGTGACGGCAACCCCAACGTCACGGCGGCAGTCACGCGCCGATGCATCCTGCAGGCGCGCCTGGGCGCCATCAACATGTATTTCCGGGAAGGTGCGTTCGTTTCGTCTCTGGGAAGATGCGTGTGCTTGGTGTGGGAACCTAATGTTGGGGAGGCGTGTGGATGCTAGCATCGAGGCAACGCGCCGTGTTTCTAAAGGGCGCAGGGTGGGTAGAGCCTCAGCTCTCAAGCTTAGACCGAGTGCGACCTAGAGCAAGTGGAACCGAACGTGACAACTGTTGTGTAGGGCTCAGTAAAATGTACGTTCGGGAAGCCTCGTGGATGTCATTCTTGGGAATGTACGTGGGTTTCAAAAGGCGTGTTTGTTACGTGAGGGAAGGCGTGCGTTTGTTATCTGAGGGAAAGTGCATGTGAGGGAAAGTGCATGACATGTGTTTTCGTGAAGTTGGGTGGGGAGGATTTGATAGAGAAAGTGTGGTCGTGACCCGTTGGGAAGCTGCTTCGCGAATCGAGCCTCTTACGTTTGAGCTGTGTTGGATCCATTTACTACTCGGATGCTCAATACACCTCTTAGATGGCCCCCCTGTGCCCGTGTCTTGCACCCTTTCCGCATGTTGCCCACCACCAATGGGGCTGCTCACGTTCGATACATCAGTTTGCTCAAACTGTTTTTTTAACTAATTAGTGTTCTAACCCCTTCACTTCATGAAAAGTATCAGTCTTAACGCCTTTCGCCTGCCACCAGTGGAACTGCTCATGTTTGAGCTATTGATGTGTTCAAGCTGTTTGTGGCTGAACTGTCCATTCTCTTCTTTGATCACATTTTCCGTTTCCCTGTTGCCCGCCACCAGTGGAACTGCTCATGTTCGAGCTGTCCATGTGGCGGTGCTCCGAGGCGCTGCAGAAGCGGGTTAACGAGCTGGTGGCGCGTGAACAGCAGAAGCCGGCCATGCAGCCAACTGGAAGCAGCCAGCACAAGCACTACCACGAGTTCTGGCGCACTGTGCCGGCCAACGAGCCGTACCGGTGCGTTTGCCAGTAGGCTGAAAGGCAACATGCGTTGTATGGTTTGAATGATAACCAATCTTTGGCCCATGTCGATGAGCTCAGTCGTAATGTTCGGTCTTCTAAGCATCCAATCTCAGCGATCTTTTGTTCATTCCACTAAGTTTTCTCCTATCAGCCCAGTCGTTATGCACGTGTTGGCGCAGCAGGCGGTCGATCTCCGTCACTCTTGACTATGCTGCGGTGGGGGGGGGTTGCCAGCCAACACAGATTCACGTCTGTTGCATGAGCCATCCGCATCCCCACCCCTCAGCACCTCTTCCCGCCTTGGTCTTTTCCCACTGCATATCCCCGTCCCCATCCCGTCCTCCCAGGCGTCAGCCCTTTACGTGTACTGTGGTATCCCCTCTCATGGTCTCATCACTGCTACTGAATGGCAACAGGATCTATTCCCCCCCCCCCCCCCCCTCCCCTGGCCCCCTCCCTGGCCCCATCCCCTCCCTGCATTGTGCCTACCCAGGGTGTCATTGTTCCCCTCAGTCGCACCCCCTTTCCTACCCTCGCAAGCCATATCCTCCAACCACAAAACCCTACAACTTCCCCTTTTCCCCCCCTGGCATTACCCCTAGGAAAACGGAATCCAGCCACTACCACGTTTAGGCGTCCTTGCGAGTCGGTCCTTGCTCCCTTCCACCCCCGTTCCAGCGCCATCCTGGGCCCATGAAACTGTTACTACCTCTTTCTGTTGCTACAAACTGGGACCTGCCCCTCTTGTTACTTGACCATACCCTTTGCTCCTTGACCCCTTCCCCCATGCCATGATCCTGGAACGCACACGATCCTACCTACAACTATAACCTGGAACTTTCCAGGTCTCGTTCCCTGTTTTTTCCCCATGCTCTTACCTCGTTGACCCCCAACCTCCCCTCCCGTACCCTGGTTTTACCCCTTGCTCCTCGACACCTTGGCCTTCTTTCCCCCCTTGCCCCCCTTCCCCCCGTTGCCCCCTTCCCCCCCTTTGCCCCCTTTGCCCCCCCCCCATTCCAGCGCGATCCTGGGTGACCTGCGTGACCGGCTGGCCAACACGCGCGAGAGCATCCACTACGCGCTGAACGGGAACCCGTGCCCCATCCCGGACAGCGAGTTGCTGCACACGGCCGACGACATCTTTGAGCCGCTGCAGGCGTGCTACGACTCTCTCGTGGCCACCAACGACGCGGACATCGCCGAGGGGAAGCTACTGGACGTGATGAGACAGGTAGGGGCGAACATGCGTGCGATGAGGCAGGTGGGGGTAGGGGACCTGGGACCGGCGGGGGGCTGAAACACACATGTGGGAGAAGGGGGGGGGGGCGGGGAGGTTCTACCACACGGATAAGAGGATGAGACTGGTGGGGGGCGCTAGGGTTGGCATAGGTGTGGGGCAGGCACAAGGGGGTGAGGTGGGGTGGGGTGGCGTACTTGTAGGGCGGGTGGGGGGGAAGAGGAGGGCACAGGGGTCAGGTTGGCTGTTGTGGTCCACCTAGGTCCAAGATCACATGCGCAAGTGTTATGCACCGGTGTGTATGAAAGTGGCAGCAGATTATTTTATGGACATGTCGAGGAGGTCCATCTAATGGTTTTCTTTTCACGGGGAATCTCCTGTGTGCCGCCACATGTTGAGCGCTTCACTTCTATGGATCTGCAAGAGGCATACTCCACTACCTGGCCTCATGAAGCACTTTGACTGTCTCTACTACTGCTGTTTGCGTCTGTGTATGCTGCTGTAATTGATTGTTATGCCCTGCTGCCGTGTATGTCTGCCCCCCCCTTTCGCCCCCCTATCGCCCACCGTTTTGCCACCCTTCCGCCCCCATTTCGCCCTTCCCCCCCTGTTTTGCCCCCTTTCGGCCCCTCCCCCACCCCCCAGGTGAACTGCTTTGGCATGTCCATCATGCGGCTAGACATCCGGCAAGAGGCCGGCCGCCACGCGGACGCCATGGACTGCATCACGCAGTACCTGGGCCTGGGCTCGTACAACACCTGGTCCGAGGAGCAGCGCTCGCGCTGGCTGGTGGAGGAGCTGAACAACCGTCGGCCGCTCTTTGACAGCAGCATGCCGACCACGCACGAGGTGCAGGAGGTGTTGGACACGATGTACACCATCGCCGAGATGCCGGCCGACAGCCTCGGTGCCTACATCATCTCCATGGCATCGGTGCGTGCGTTACCAGTATTATAAGAGGTCACTGTAGTACACTGGGAGGGTCGTGTAGGCAGTACATCATCTCCATGGCGTTTGTGCGGGACAGACGTAACAAGCAGGGGGTAATTAATAGGAAAAAAGCCAGGTCCGTAGGAGTGTGCTGGGCGAGTGGTTGTCAACCCAGGGACAAGCGGCTTCGATAGGCGATCTCGAGTGATGTCAGAGGTCCCAAAGAATGGTCTTTTATCAAAAGATCAAAAGATATCTTTATCTTTATCAGAAACTAATATTTATGTTTATCACATTTGTCCTTATCATGGGCTTGCAGAATTCGTTGCTTTGGGTTGCTTTGCTTTGTACCCCAACAAGATATTTCTTTGTACCCCAACAACATATTTCTTACCCCAACAAGATATTTCTTTGTACCCCAACAAGATATTTCTTTGTACCCCAACAACATATTTCTTACCCCAACAAGATATTTCTTTGTACCCCAACAAGATATTTCTTTGTACCCCAACAACATATTTCTTACCCCAACAAGATATTTCTTTTTACCCCAACAAGATATTTCTTTGTACCCGTATACTTTTTGATGCCCTGGATCTGTGGCTTGGCCCTTCCCACATTCCACAAAAGAGCCTATTATCTTCCTCATTTTGTCTTTTTGATTGGTAGCTTCGTTGCAAGGGGATGCATAGATGTGTTTGGTGCTTGGTTAGGCTGAGTCTTTAATTCCCTGGGCCAACAGCTACCCTTCTTGCCTGGGTTTGTCACAAGAGGCGGTGACCCAGTTTTGTGAGAATGCAATTGCAAGCATGGAAACCATGATAGAAAGCGTGTTACCATACCATCAAGTTTTGTCCACAGAAATTCACCAACGTCCGGGGGGTGAAGTACCCCTGCCCCCTCCCCAACCCCCCCCTCTCTTGGCCGCTTGGCGTCATAGTCCAGGCCACCCGAACCCCTCCCCCCCCCTATTGCAGGCAAGAGTCGCGTTATCCATCATTCTATTATTCATACCATCTCACCGGCAAAATCCCCTGGGATGTGCTCCCTATCATGGACCCTATGAGTAACCTTTGGCTTACCTATGATTGACCTATGATTGACCCATGATTGACCCCATGATTGACCCCATGAACTATCTACTACAATCCGTCTCGCCCGCAGGTCCCCTCGGACGTCCTCTCGGTCGTCCTCCTCCAAAAGGCGTGCCACGTGAAGCACGCAATGCGGGTGGTGCCCCTCTTTGAGACGCTTGACGCGCTCTCCAACTCGCCCAAGACGATGACGATGCTGTTCAACGTGGAGTGGTACAAGCGGCACATCAACGGGCAGCAGGAGGTGATGATCGGGTACTCGGACTCGGGCAAGGACGCGGGCCGCCTGGCCGCCAACTGGGGCATCTACCGCGCACAGGTGGGTGGCTAAACGTGCCATGAGAGGCGGGTGGTTTGTGGCATGAGAGTGGGTGGTGGATGGCCTGAGATGGCATCAGTGTGTTGCCGTTGGTTGTTCCACTAGCGCTGTTGTCAAGTAGCAGGCGGTTGGCGTACCGTGGCAGGAGATGGCACAAGGGCGGGTGGTGTGTGGGGTTGTTCTACCGGTACTGTTCTTACATGGCTTGGCAAGCATGTGCGCTTTATGTGCCATGCTCCCACTACTAACTAGTCCATTGATTTCGCCGGCGCATGCGGTGGGGCAGTACTCTCCCTGGTGATGCGTTCGGTGCCCGTGCTTTTAGCAACGTGACGCATGCGTCAGAGTCTGGCGCGTGGGTTTCGCGGTGAGACGGGATTTCAGCCCAGGAATGGGTCAGGCACCTCACGTATAAGTAATTAAGCTGCGGGTCGGATGCATCACGCGTACCCAGTCGTCACGGGTCTTTCATGTCATATATTTCCGCAGGCCAGACCAGGCTCGCAGCATCAACATCTAGATGCCGGACTGGGCCTGCACCTAGGCACTTGTTTGTGCTGAATTGAAGTACAAGGAGGCTTACCATTTTGTGTCAAATCCTGTGAAACTATGTCCTTCAGCAGCCCATTTGCATACCTGCATGCCAGCCGCCAGACCCACCAGCCATCGGCTTCTATGGTCTGACGGCCCTTTTTTGGTCGCGAGTCAGATGACGCTGGCGTGGGTCAGGCATCTGATGCAGGCCGAAAATCTTGCTGAGAAAACTGCTCGGTGTCGTTATGATCGTTATGAGTGTCATGTGATCTGCAGGCGGGTTAAGGTGGCTGGTGCTGAAGCGGCTTGCAGTTACCGATGCATATGGCTATGTTATGCATATGGCTATGGTTGTCTCATTGATGTTATTCCATATTGTAGCGCCGTATTCCCATACCTCCAGCCTGTGATGTGCATACTCGTGTTCCAGTACACCTGGGATGCCTCTGTTTTACTCCCATTTCTAGTTCAAGGCATGGCGTTCGGCAGTTGCAGGGTCGGTTCTGTTAGATAGGGGTTATGAGCTGGGCAGGTGCCTGTGGTGATCTGCCGGGGACAACGGTCGAGGGTTCTCCTGGCAGTCACAGCGTGGGAATAAGCGTGGTCCAGCTGGCCGCGGAGCATAGTCGAAAGTAACAGAACCTCTTTGAACCAGAACCAGCGCCAGCGCCCGCACCTGCGACATTAACTACACCGGCACCGGCGACAGCACCAGGCTTATGTGTCCCGCCTTGATGCCCGTTCACACCAAGAGTTGTCTCCAGATACAGGTCACGGCAGTTCCTGAATGCTTGGCTGTTGCGTGTGGCCTATTTTGACCACGCATCCTCACGGTCGTCTCAACGCTGATGGCGCTGCTCTGGCGCCGCATCTGTTTCGTGCCTCCCACCCCCCCCTCAACCCCACTCATGTGCCTCCCCCCCCCCCCTCAACCCCACTCATGTGCCTCCCCCCCCCCCCTCAACCCCACTCATGTGCCTCCCACCCCCCCCTCAACCCCACTCATGTGCATCCCCCCCCCCCTCAACCCCACTCATGTGCATCCTTGCAGGAGAACCTGTGTGACGTCGCGAAGAACCACGGCATCCGCCTCACCCTCTTCCACGGTCGGGGCGGCACGGTCGGCCGCGGCGGTGGCCCCTCACACCTGGCCGTTATGTCGCAGCCCCCTGGCTCGGTGAACGAGTCCCTGCGCGTGACCGTGCAGGGCGAGATCATCGAGAAGGCGTTTGGGGTCGGCATGCAAACGTTCATGACTCTGCAGCAGTTCACATGCGGCGTGCTTCAGGCGACGCTGCGCCCCCCCCCCACCCCCACGCAGCAGTGGCGCGACGTCATGGACGAGATGTCGCGCGTCTCCTACCAGAGCTACATCGAGGTACTGCGTGACCCCCGCTTCATGGACTACTTCCGCGCTGTTTCGCCTGTGCTGGAGTACGGCCGCATGAACATTGGCTCCCGGCCCTCCGCTCGCAAGGACACGGGTGGGCTGGAGACACTGCGCGCCATTCCCTGGATCTTCGCGTGGACGCAGAACCGGCTCCATCTCCCCGTGTGGCTGGGGGTCGGGTCGGCGTTCCACAGCCTGCGGGAGGCGCACCCCGATGGCCTGACCACGCTGCAGGAGATGTACAAGGCGTGGCCCTTCTTCAAGGTCTCGCTCGACCTGTGGGAGATGGTGTTTGCCAAGGCGGACATCAAAGTGTACAAGATGTACGAGGACATCCTGGTCGACAAGTCCCTGCACCCGTTTGGCGACATGCTGCGCGGGTACTACAACGAGACGGTGTCCGAGTTCCTCACGGTGACAGGCCACGAGGGGATCCTGTCGCGGTCGCCAGAGCTACGCGGCCGGCTGGCGATCCGCGCGCCGTACATCGCATTCCTGAACATGATGCAGGCGAAAGCGCTGCGCGAGATGCGTGCGCAAAAGGGGCAGGCCGCACCCAATGGCAAGATGACCGAGGAGGCAGAGCACGAGCTGGCGGTCGCCCGCGACCAGCTGGCGATCCTCAACCCAAACTCGGAGTACGCGCCGCTCGTCGAGGACACGCTCATCATCACGATGAAGGGGATTGCAGCAGGCATGCAGAACACTGGATAGAGCGCCGGGCGGTTGATGTGGGGTGGGGGCAAAGTGACCCCCACAGAGGGCTCCCTCGCAAGCCACTGGCTTGTCTGGGTTAGCAAGATCGCACGGGCCAGAGTGTTGCTCCACAGGCCCGGGCATTCCATTCGATTGGCCTCGGTGTTCCTGATGGATGGCTTTTCGAAAGCAGGCGGTTTTGTAGGAGTAAAACTTGGACAGTTGAAGGTAATGGCTATTCAAGCGATTCCTTTCTCACGCCATTCGTACCCAGGACACCGCGGGCTGGGGCACAGGCTGTGGTCCAGTCTCATGAACTCTGTCTAAGGTTCAGATAGTTCATGTGGACGGCACTGTGTGGTATGAGGCTATGCTGCACTAGGACGTATACTAAACTAATATTGATCATGTAAGTGAGACAACTATTCCTGGATGCATGGCGGTCCGACGTTGTGTAACGACTAGAGTAGTCGTCTGACAGGAAAGGAGCGAGTGGCTACTGGTTTGGCTACTGGTCAGGCATGCATGGCTACGTTCTACCCTGCATTGGCGTCCCACATGGTATGGCTAGGAGTGTCCATGGTGCATCAAAGAAATAAAAGCACCAGCGCCACGAGGTAGCCATGGCTGACGGCGGAGCTCATAACTTTCACGGTTGGGCACCAAATTCGGCCGTGAATATTACAATCGCTTCGTCTTTCTAAGCCGCACACGCTGTTATATTTTCCCTACACTACAACGCAATATATTATATGATGAGCAAACACTCGACTACGCAACGCAGCCTGGTGGCTGCGATGAGCCAAGAAAAGTCGCCTGCAGCTCCGGCTGTAATTCCGCCCGGCCTGCCAGGCAGCGAGGCCACTACTCAAGCGTTAGTAGTGCACTTGGCTACTGCGGCCTCGCCCTCGGCATCGCCAGATCCCAAATGCAGTCGCCCAGCAGAATCGCGCCCAACAGAGCCGCGCTTTCACACAACCTTTCAAGGTCAGCGAACACGACTGGACCAACATGTCCCCGACAAGTACTGCCATGCATTGCCTCTTCTTTGGGGACTAAACCTCACTTTACGACCTGTGCCTCCACCTCAACAACATCAGCCGCCTCGTCCACCCCGACAGCACCTGGGTCATGCAGCGGACCCAGCTTTATGTTCAGGTGCGCCCGCGCCCCCAACTCCAGCACATCATCCTGATCTGCTCCTTCTCATGCGCTCTGACGGCCGGCGAGATCGATCTGGGCTCCATCCATAGATCTCCGCACCCACACTCCGCTCCATCCTTACGGAAGCCCTCTAGCAGCACGTGACCCCCCTTGCTGCAGATGTGGCAGCAATGGGAGGCCGGCACGCTGGCTACTGAGCTCCCTCAACTTTCCACCACTGTCGCGCCTCCACCTCCACCCTCCTCGCCTCCACCTCCACTGCCACCTCCGCCTCCACCGCCGACATGCTGTCCTCTGGCTTTTTGCCTTTGCACCGTGTGCAGTTCTTGGACGTTTGGAATCATGGCATGGCTAACGTGATGACTGACTAGCTAGACCTTTTCAGTGGTTTTCCATTTGCGGGTATTCTGATCAGGCACTCCGCAAAGGTGAAAACCATTTACGTTCAGTGCCGGGCCGCGGAAAACGCGGAAAAACGCGATCTGCAAATGAATCCGACCGGAATCGAACTGGGGACCTCTCGCACCAATTTTGCTGACTATAGGACGGACGTCTCCGGTTACCATGGCATCGCCAACTTACACCTACAGTCATCCGCAAAAGTTCTCCTGTCCGGGGAGTGATGCAAGCCTTTCGGATTTGGTACTAGATAAATCACTCGAGATCTGTGTGTAGGAGTACTACACACGTGTCTGCACGCGAGACTTGTTCAGTCTCGCAACGTGAGACGGGCGGGTATTTCCTCGTAAATGGTCGGAGAGCGATCGCAGCAATGGTGCTCACCACTAGACACTCCCGGCCAGTTAGGCTCGAAACACACGCCCTGATCAAGCATGCTGTTTCCCCACCGTCTAGGTCATCTAGCTCGCTCTACACGTAAGCCAGCCATAATTTCAATGCACAAGGATACACCTTTCCATCACCATTCATCTTCATCATCCTGAACGACTCGAACACGCAGACAAGATAACGGCAGGCTCGAGCTACCATGGTCCGGATTCTCCCGATTTCTGGCCTGCGCTGGTTGTCTCCTTGATCAAAGCCCAGCTCAGGACTCGACATCCTGGGCGGACTTGCACCACACCACCTCCACCACCTCCACCATCGCGGCACAGCTCAAGCAACAAGCACTCGACCTCCGTGAGGAGGCCGACATCACCCAGCACAGCCACAATGTCATCGTCAAGCACTTCGACCAGCTGGCAGATGAGACCTCGGAGACTCTTCTCATGGCATTTAAGCGCGACATTCTTGCCCCCATGCAACTCACTGGTGAGCTGCGGATGTCGGCTGCCCGCCTTCCCCGCGCGCGGGGTAAGGCTGGCCCGGCTCCCCTGCTCCTCAGTACATGGTGGATAAGCTGTCGTTCCTGTGGACGTCTGCTAGCCTATCAAAGAGACAACCAGCGCAGGCCAGAAATCGGGAGAATCCGGACCATGGTAGCTCGAGCCTGCCGTTATCTTTTCCGCGTTTTCGAGTCGTTCAGGATGATGAAGATGAATGGTGATGGAAATGTGTATCCTTGTGCATTGAAATTATGGCTGGCTTACGTGTGGAGCGACTAGATGACCTAGACGGTGGGGCCGGAAACAGCATGCTTGATCAGGGCGTGTGTTTCGAGCCTAACTGGCCGGGAGTGTCTAGTGGTGAGCACCATTGCTGCGATCGCTCTCCCACCATTTACGAGGAAATACCCGCAAATGGAAAACCACTGAAAGGTCTAGCTAGTCAGTCATCACGTTAGCCATGCCATGATTCCAAACGTCCAAGAACTGCACACGGTGCAAAGGCAAAAAGCCGGAGGACAGCACTTTCAAATGTGCGGCGGGAACCAAAAGCCCGCGGATGCCAGAAAACATCGTGTTGCGGCAGCGACGCGACGATGTGGACAACGAATCCAGTGCCAAGCTCGGAACGGCCGCAAAGGAGATCTGGCATCACAGGGTTCAGATGTGCGGAGATACTATGCGATCCAGCCGGTCCACGACCTGTTTGTAGAGCTTGTGCCAAGGGGCAGCACCGAACAGATGTGGGTGACGTTGCAAAAAACATCGGACTTGACGGAGCATAATGGCTCGGTCATAGTCTTTGACCAATAAACGCTGCAAGAGTTCAACAAGAGTCGTGATGAAATCAACACGATAAGAACAAAGACGGGAAAAACGATGTAACTGAGAAAGAACAACACCATATTTTGCTGTGTGGGAAAGGAGACTGTGAATATCGGGGTAACGAATAAAAGGAATTTGCTGGTATTTAGGATCCTTGCGCTTATCATAGACAGCCGTACGCCAGCCCTTCTTGTTATGGGTAATGTTAAGATCGAGGTAATTGCAATGAGTATCCTCCGACGTGAGCTTTAATGTGAGGGACGCTTGCGGGTAGATGCCAGGCAGACCAGCGGTGATATACAAATGGGTTGCGAAATCAGGGTTGTCGAAAGCGATGACATCATCAATGTATCGACATGTATGGATAAAACGCCTGATGAGAACATCATCGTTTGAGGCAATGAGATTCTCCATGAATGCAAGCTCATAAGTGTATAGATAGAGGTTTGCAAGGAGCCCGGCACAGTTAGTGCCCATAGGGATGCCGATAGCTTGTTGGTATACATTGCCCGCAAAACAGATGAAGGTGTTATCAACAAGATAAGAGATCCAATGGACAAGGTCAGCCTTCGTGATAATATAATTATAACCATCCCGCACGATAGCACCTGCCGCGATCCCTGAGAGCCACGTTGCCGTGGGCTTGGTCTGAGAAACACGCACGTGCAGGTGGTTGCGCCCGTGAGGCCTACGTGCATACAGACGAGTAAGGAGGCTATCTAAACGAGCTTTCAAATCGTGCAAATCTAGTGTGGTATATAGAGTGGTGAAATCATAGGTGGCTATGGGCATAGGTATACGTTTCTCTGCTGCTGTCTTAGAACGGCTAAGGGCGGCAAGGCGTAGGCGTACTTGGGCTGAGTCTATGACGATCCAACTACCAGCGCATTCATACCCGGCATTCGACAGCACCTCCACCCATAATGCATTGGCTTCGGGGAGAAGAGCATTCAAAGCATGGCAGATGAGTTTCGAGAGAGGCATCAGTGGGGCTGAATGCGACGCAGCAATGGTGCGCAAAGCAACAGGAGTTTTGTGCAGCTTAAGAGTGAGATACAGATATGGGAACGTAGTGGTGGTGGCGCGTCGCTGCCGCTTAAGGAATGCCCGAGCAAAAATGTTTTGGCTGTGCAGAAAAGCCCGATGAGCAGCAGTGATACTGGCGGTGGACTGTGCACGCTGAACATAGGTAGGGCTGGACGCCAACTCGTGTTGCAAAGTAGCAAGGTAGTGCTTCTTGCATATGAAAGCAAAGTTGTTGGCACTCTTGTCAACACACGTGATGATAAAGTCCTGCTTGAAGTGGTCAAGAAGTGCTTTATCTGTGGTGTTGAGCCAGGTGGTGCGGTGGACCTGCTGGAGACGGTAATCAAGCCTGGTGAGACGTGCATTGCATTCGTGAATGACGGCGCGAAACCACGGTTCCATGGCAAGGGGAGCAAGCTGTAGGTCCGTGCTCATGGCATTGCAGAATTTGCGCAGTGATGTGGAGAGCAGTGCATTCACCTCTTTGGCACACGTGCGCTGGACCCACGGCCGAAACTTGGTGCCTTTGGCAAAAAGGTCTACAAGCGTGTGGCTCGGCAGGATGCTGAGGTCAGCGGTCATGACGTGCTGTGAGGTGGGATCAAGGTACTTGAAATACCGTTGTTGTTGGCAGGGGCAGGGCCCTGCCAAGATGGTGGCCAGCTCGGTGGGCGTTGTATCGCGGCTGACCTTCCCGTTGCTGAAAACCATTTGTCCCAAGGTGGGAGAGTAATGCCAGGCGGCAATGGGAGTGCCGAAAGTGTTGCGCACCACGAGCGGCATCGCAGCCTGCACTTGCGGCAAATGCAGAATGTGTGGCAAACACAGCTCATCCATCGCAGCATGAATGAAAGGTGAGATCAGCAAACGGCGCGGACGCAGTGCATCTGCATTCCCATTGACACGGTGCCGAATGATACGTGAGAGAAGGCCTCGCAGACTAGTGGCATGGGAGCGGGGGACTTGCAGATCAGCTGGGGAGCACGACCCGACGGCAATGTGTAAGCTGGTAAGCTTCTTCAAGCTGCAGGCTTCGAGATAGGATGCATGAAAGTTGCCGCGTTGCATAAGCCGAGACATGTGACGTAAGCAGCGGAGACTGGTGGAGTAAAGGGAAGGATCGGTGGACACATGTGTGGAAGGTGGAGGGGCCGGGGTGACGCTGGGGGGATAGGGGCGATATGGGTGGAGATTGTGCTTCAGACGCCAGGCACGGATGAACATAAGAGGGCGGGGACGGAGGGGAGGCGGGCGGCGGCGAGACCGAGCTTTGAAACTCTTGCCTTCAATGCAAAAACCGTGGGGCAGAAATGCATGTAACATTCGTTTCCAAAACGTTTCCCGATGCCCTGCGGCTTTGCGAAAAGCGGCGCCGGTAAAGGTGCCGGGGACATGTTCCAAGGGGACGACTCGCCAATCCCACCACCCGTATTGGGCCATGGCGCCATGTAGGGGGGTGTCGTCGTTGGCGGCAGGGCGGCCAATATGAAGGCGGCGTGCCGCTCGGACATGTTCCTGAAAACGCGTCCAGGCATCCCGTTGCGTCTGGCCAACGTAGATACGCTGAGGGTACCTGCGGTTGTAAATGGCATAAATGACGCGACGGGTGCTTACGGGGTGTGGGCGAGTGGAGTTGGTAAGCGACAAATGCGTGCGCTGTAAGCGCCGGAGGCGACGTAGAGTATGGTCATCCTTGCAGTGATGGTTATGGCGCGTGTTGATGCGACAACGCTTCCGCCATGCCTGTGAGGAGATACGATAGGGGAACTGCCGAGAAATAGCAGTGTACTTCCGGTAATCAATGCCACTGGATTGCCGTATTCTGTGGAGGGTAAGAGCATGCCAGAAAGTCATAAGGTGTTTCATGATGATTCAGATGCACTGAGAGCTAAGACATCAAACAGAACCAGAGCGGAGCATATTGAGGTAAGTCAATATTCACTGCGTAACACCCGTTACGCGATAGCGGTGGTCCATGATGCATCTCCCCGGGGCAGGATGTGGCTAACAACACAGCTGAATGGACTCGGAACATGTGGATTCCCAGTGGGGGGGCCTTCCAATTGTCATACTTGACACCTCTTTCCTGTAACGAAAAGATTTCCCTTCTTCATGTTCCAGATGAGTCACCGTGCTCCTGCCTTTGTGTTTTTTTGGCGTTTGTAAAGAGATATGGGAGGGTAAACAAAAGCAAAGGCTGATATTGCCGTGTGGGGGGCCCGATCCTTGGTTAGTCTCTCAAGTGCCCACAGAAAAACACGAGAGTAGCACACACAGCGCGCAGCCCAGCCTAGCTCCCTCAGTAAGAGTAAAAGAAAAAGGACAAGAACAGCAAAACAAACGAGAACAAGAAAAAGAACAAAACACAGACACGTAGTGCAATGTGAGCGGAATGATGGAGGAAGGTGAGAGGGGGACATCGTATTGAATGTGTAGGCATTGAGGCAGCCGAAGCGTCCCATCCCCGGGTACATTCGTGGCTTTCAAAAAAGCCACAACCTGCGTGGAAGAGGAAAATGCAGGAACGATGAGTATGATCCTGAAAACGAGGTTGAGGAAACGCGGAGAGGAAATGCCGGCCGCTGAAACGATTCCGATGGAACTATGGGTTTCGCCGACATGAGGCGGTGCAGCTGACTATCTCTATGGTGTCGTGTGTGACCGGGAGTGCCGGTCTGCTAGCCTATTTCTACCGTACCCTAAATACATTCCCACGATACCCATTTTTGCGGCGATCGTAGCGCGGGAATGACTGTACACAGCGCAGCTTGCCCAGCCTGGACATCAATCAGCTGCCCGGTATACTAAGTGAGACAACTATTAAATGCATGGTTATGGCTGCCCAGTACAGGTGTGTTGGGGAAAAAATTACGACCCAGGGCAACGGCAATCGCTGGTGCACCATGGATTAGTGATGGTGCACCATTATGGATCCGGCATGCATGAGCTGCATGCGTTCCGGCCTCCATTACAGCCCATGCACCCAGCGAGTATACCAAAGAAACTAATTCGGGGAACCTTGAGGAACTGGCTGAATATGACCGCACACATCAACAAAAAAAATGTCAAGTGTTATAATATTTAATATACGGCAGGGCCACCCTGCCACTGCCACGTTCAGCACATGTTGCTAGCTGTCAATATGAGGCTGCATCAGCATACCCAGGACGCTATACAAAACTAAGATACCCCAAATGTAGCCACTACATACAAGAGGTCAGACTTTGACTAAGCTTGCCAACCTGGGCCTGTATTCCGCAAGGGAACAGCGATTAGGGCCTTTTGGCGCTAAGCCATTGCTCCCAGTCCACCGGCCGGGCTAAGCAACCAGGGCAACCAGGGCCTTGAAACTGCCACCTGTCCGGGGCTGACCGGGCCATGCCCCGACTGGGCATGCTTGGTGAGGGAGACACACCAAGGATCTCCATAGGCTAGCAGACGTCACTGGTGGCAGCACCTCATCGCGCGAGAGCTTCAGATGTCAATCACCTGCTTGCCTGTCATTGTCCAAGACGATGGCCGCATTGAAAGGCGCAGACACACGGGGCAGGATGGCAACGTCAGCAATGACAAGCGTAAAAGGACCAGACATGTGCATGCTTGATGACGCATGACGGCAGGCACGACGTTAAGGGCGTGTGCAAGTCTTGTGCTTGCTGATGTGCTGTCAGGCTCCCCCATACGTGAAACCATACCCCACCTCACAACAATGGGAGGAGACACATGGCATCTGCGCTAGCTGGCACGACACTTTCGTAGTACAAGTGCAATGTCTGGAACACAAACCTGACCCCCAAGGCATCTGGCCATACACGCCCTGGCGCCAGCCACACACAGAAAAACACATTGTAGCACAAACCTAATGCCCAAACTAAGGCATACAAACCTCCTCCATGATCTTACGATATGACCCTTCTAGAACAAAAGCAGCAGGGGGGGGGGAGCCCTACTTCTGAAACAGCATACCTTCGCCAACCACGGCAGGCCGCTCTAAACGGGTGCAACGGAGAACCATATCTATGCCTAGGCAAACCCCAGGTGTGAACCATGTGCCCATGGGAGTGCTCGGCAGTGCAAACGACTCTCAGTGGGGCCAACTCCCACCATACCATGGCAAGACCATTCATGGCCAACGCATGTTACCCTGACACAGTGCAGCTGACACTTAACATAAAATCTGGGAAGGTACATATACAAACTCATCACCAAATAGCTGCACGACATGCTCAGCGTGCAACCCAAACAAGCTCCCAAACCCAAAATATCACCTTTTCAATATCTTTTGCACCACCTCGCCCAAGATTCAAATTTCCCAATAGAAACGTCCGGAACACGCCGTCCAAACCCAAGGAATGTAGAAAGGTTCTGATGGGAAGCTCGGGCGGCCAGCTACCCAAAAGGACCACAATTTGGCCACAGAAAGAATGACAGCTCCAACTCATCCACACACCACTAGCGTTTTGCACATGAAGCCTTGCGTATGAAGTTGTCAGCAAGGCATCATGTAACCCGGAAAGAAGAGGGCCCTTTCCCATAGTTCCACCGCTCGTGGGTGCAACAGCTGCGTGACCAGTCTGGTTGCACCGTACTGACAAATGTGCCAAAGACCAGAACTCAACTTTGCATGCCGCGACCTGAAATTGCTGGGTCACCATAAATAAAAAATACTATCCTTATTCTCTACCCATGCCTGGACAGGCTCACAAAGGTCAAAACGCCTCAGATAATATGGTCATAAGGATACGCTCATAATGCCAAGGCGCCGAGGTCCAGGCCAATGTTGGCTTCCACCTCCACTGTGGTGAAACAGCATGCTCTCGAATCTTCCCGTTGTACAAAGTATATGAAAATCACATCCCATCCGTACGTCATGCCTGAAAAATCACAGAAGGGACGCATGTCCAGGCGTCCCTTGGAAGAGCCGTCGGATAGACTAATCAGGCCGAGGGCCGAAGGCAGCACTTGCATACCTGGTGGGAGGGACTGCTTCAGCTTGTCGGCCTTGTCAGGATCGGTGACACACAGGGTGTACAGGTATTTGCTGCACCGGACCTTGAACTTGGTCACATCGCCAGTCTTCTTGATCTTGACGGCTGGACAAATGCAAAACACACGCTCGGTTAAGGAAAACGCAGTACCGTGCTTATTCAAGCTATCACCCTGCTACCGCACATGGGAACATGACTGTAACAACCTGGACAAAAACACAGAACGACGCTCATGGTAATCCTAAGCAGTGCAGGAAAACGAGCAATTGCTCGTTTGGGGAAGAAGGATACACACAGCGTCCTTCCGACGGGCCGTCAAAAGGAAGTCCTTGATTTCACTGATTTGCTTCGGCTGCAGCGTTTCGCAAACGAAAACAGGACAAGATAGCGCACGGGCGCGCTGTCAATAAGGGAACCCGGAGTTTCCACCGAAGCCCTGCTTGCTTAAATCCAAACGAACTATTTCGAGGCCAGATCATGACGTGGAAATTTCAGAAGGCTGTCATGATTTCATCTACTCTACCACGCAACCATCTGTCATGTTCCCTCAACAATACTAGCCAAACGCGGCCATTCCCACTCACCATCTTGTCTGCTCAAAAAGACCCGAAGATGGCTGGGCAAAGAGGACACGCGCAATCGCGATGGCCGACTTTTGACTAACCGTGCATCCAAAGTGCGGCGCCGGGTATGCACGGGTCGCGCGCCGGACTGTACTCCGGGACCTGCAGTGAATTGTACCCTAGATGGGACCCTGAGAGTTCATTATACGTAACTTGGGACACTGCTGAAGCGTAAGAAACCTCAGGGTCGATCTGGGTGGCCGGCTAGTTTTGCCGCGCCTGCTGAGTTGATTGACAGCCTGCCTGGGCGTGCGTGCGCAAAAAAGAGGAATTCCCGCGCATGCATGGATGACGCAGGCTCGACCGCTCGAGGGACAAAAATCTGCCGCCATTGATGCCAGTGACACTCGAAAAGGCGGCATCAACACCCTGTGTGAAATGCAGTAATTTTGACAGGCGAATTTTGGGAAGCATTTGACTGCTCCTCTGGCATCGTGTTTTTCTGCAACTTTTCTGCAGCTTACCGTTTGGTAGAAGCAAGTCGTCTGCAGAGAAAGTACAAATGGAGAACCTGGAGCTTTTCCAGGTTTTGGACGAGTATTTGATGAAGGAGAAGCCTCTGCTCCTGCGGGTGCTATTCGACGAGTATGATCAGGATCAAAGCGGCTATCTTAACTGCACTGAACTCGGCCACCTGGTCAAGAGGATCATGCCGAACCTCACTGAACGCCAGGTCCGTTATTTTCAGACGATGGTGGACATTGATGGAGACGGCAGGGTGACGTTTGAGGAGCTGAGGAAGAAAATGAAGGAAGCTAGGATTACGGCGAATTCTATCCGCGCCGACCAGCCGCGCGAGCTTTGGGAGGCAATGTCCAAGCTGCATAAATTTATCACGGAGAACAAAGTGAAGGTGTCCGAGGCATTCGCGCATTATGACATTAACAAGCGAGGCAAGCTGTCCTTCAGCGATTCTCTACGTATGTTTCAGTCCCTGCTGCCCGCGATCACGCGGACAGAGCTACGCTACGTCGTAACGGCAATCGACTCTATAGATTCTGACCACGACGGCTTTATCAGCGAAAGCGAGTTGAGAACTGCGATTGAGCAGCACTCGCAGGGCGCGGCTGACGATGCCGCTCCTGCAGAGGACCCGAAGTCGCTGCTTTTATTCCAGAACCTGGAGAAATTCCTGATGACCGAGCAGGTACGACTTGACATGGTTTCTGTATCTTGGAACATCTTTTGCACAGGTGTGTTGAAGCTGAACGATCTCATGCTGCTTGTTTTTCAGAACGTGGCACATGCAAGTACTGTATGTCCACGAATAGAAGGCTAATTTCTTAGTCTAAAAAGTTTTCGCTCGCAATATGTGCACTGGACTGCATTTCAATGCTTGCCTGTGTGTCTGCAGCCGCACCTGCTGCGTGTGCTGTTTGGTGAGTTCGACAAGGACTTCAATGGCTACCTGAACAAACAAGAATTGGGAGGACTGCTGCGCAGGCTCATGCCCCACGTGTCCGACCAGGAAGTCCGATTCTTCCAGGTGTGTACTCAGACGTCTGCATCGCAACCTGCATTTGAGTTTCATAATCAAAATATCCTATCAGTTGTTTCACCCGTTGGTTGTTGCTCTAAAGCCCATCCGTGGTGTTCTGTGTCATAGACAATTTTTTCAGATTGCTGGCAAGAGAGTTGCACACGAACGGTGATTTGCACATTCAGGCCACAGTGTACGAAAAAGGACATAATTTTCGAACAAATTCAGGGAAAATTTTTGCTGCCGCTTGCAACACCCGGACAGCTTGCATTCAAAGTAGCACATGGCAGGTGACGCCGTCTCTGTGAGATGGCACTTACGGTCACTTATGTTAAAACAAGTCTTGTGTTCGTCATCATGTGAGCGTGCAGACATAGGGTATCCTTTAGTGTAATGTCCAGTCTCGTCCTCGGTGTTAATCTGTCACAGTTTCTACTTCGCAGACTGTGGATTACGAGGTGGCAATTATCGCAGGCTGCATTCTGGAAATCATCCACTGTCATCGTAAGCATCTTTTCTGCCTAGAACGACCCCTAGTTATCAATCTTTGGATCAGCGCATCTCGCAGTCATCCGCTGCAGTGATCTGGCAGACCTTCTTGTTTTGCAGCACCCATTGCCTCCCGCAATGCAGAGGTGGTTTGCACCGCATGCATCAGAGGTTGCCGACGTCTGCGCACCGTTCCTGTCCTTGGCCATCGTTCTGGTGATTGATCTGCCAGGCTTCAGGAGAGCAACACCTTCTCTCGGAGCGGGAGTAGGGGGGGTAGGGGGCATTGCAAGAGACAAGCACACTCAGTGGATTGTGGGGAGGGAGTGGGAGACAGTAGCACCAAGTGGGGGCAGTGGGCGTATGTTTGGGACAGGGTGGGGTAGTGGTGGAAGGGGTGGGGAATGCTGGACAGGCTGGAGAGGCTTCTATCTTGGAAAAAGGTATTGAAAGGGTGGAAATGCCGACCTAGTGACCTGGTGCAATCCCACACGACGTAACAAAATATTTGCAAGGCAACCATGTCTTATTCTCACACCGTTGGCCACTCACCCTGTGGGAGTGACATCTCTCTCCACCCTCTCTCTCCCCTCTCTCTCCCCTCTTTCCCCCCCCCCCCCCTCTCTCTCCCCTCTCCCCCCCCTCTTTCTCCTCCCTTTCTCACCCCTCTCTCTCCCCCCCCTCCCCCCCCCCCTTGCCCGGCACCAGATCATGGTGGACGTGAACAACGACAACCGCGTCACCTTCCAGGAGCTGCGCCAGGCGATGAAGGAGTCGCGCATGGCATCCATGGCTGTGCTGGCCGAGGTGAGGAGGGGGGGGGAAGCTGCGAGGGGGCTGGCTAGTTGGGATTAGCAGCCCGGCTAAGTAATTGAAGTAGCCCGGCATCGCAGTGTTTAGAATAGCCTGGCTTTGTAGTGTTAAATAGCCTGCGAGGCAGCGTTAACTGGAGAACTGATCGTTTGATAGTGTGGAAATGGCTATATGTGTTCCGTGTCCCACTGGCAGAGCCCCTCTTTTTGGTGTGTTTTTGCGTGTGTGCAGGAAATGACCTTAATGTCTGGTGTCAACGATTGTGTAAAATTATACTAGCGTATGTACATGCGAAGAATATCTGCCACGTGGTGATCGGGTGGCACGTGTTTAGTGTGTACTCATCAACTCGTGACTGTGCCTTGTGCCGTGGCATGCATCTGTGTGCTTATAATTTCGTGTGCGATGATTCTGTTTGGTTGTGCGCACTTGTACGGTTCTGCGTGCGTATGGTTATGTGCATACCTGTCAATGGTTGTGTATATATGGTTATGTGCGTGCATATGGTTGTGCCCGTGTCTATCTGTGGCTGTGTATATATGGTTGTGCTCGTGCGTATGGTGATGTGCGCGCCTTCGGTTCTGCGTGCGTGTGCCCGGGTGCTGCAGGACCACGCCGATGTGCGCGACGTGATGACCAGCCTGCTGCGCTTCATAAAGGAAAATGACATGAAGGTACGCAACAGGGTGTAGCTTGATATTGCAAGATGGGGTAGGGTTTCGGTGACATGAAGGTGCGCTACTACTAGGCGTGGCAGGGGGGGGCATGAAGGTGCGCTCCCGGGTGTAGGGTGTAGGTGACATCAAGGTGCGCTACAACTAGGCGTGTAAAGGGGCATGGGACAACAGGGAAGTAACCATCTCGCGTTGGTCGATGCCGTATCTCTTCTTCCCATCATCCCATCAAGCGGCAAACCCCAGCTGTAGCGGCTGTCCTCGTCATGCAGAAGCGGTGTTTCGAGAACCATGACTTCCCCCTCCGATCCCTCTCTCACACCCTCTCACGAGTATCGTTAATCCCCTCCGTCGCGGCGTTCCTCGCTCCCCACCCGGGTTTTCCTCGCCTCGTCCTCTCCCTTCCGTCCCTACCCTGTATCGTCCGATGCCCCCCCTTTTTCCCCCGGATGCTTTGGTTCCCGCGCCATTCTTCCGTTCTCCACCCCCCTTCCTGTCTGCAACCCCCTTCACCCCTTCACCCCCCTTGATTGCCCTCCTTTACCCCCCTACCCCCGCCTTCCTCCCCACCCCCCTAAGCCTGCCTTCCTCCCCACCCCCCCACCTCTGCCTTCCTCCCCACCACCCCACACCAGCCTTCCTCCCCACCACCCTACCCCTGCCTTCCTCCCAAAGCCCTTACCCCTGCCTTCCTCCCCAACCACCCACCCCTGCCTTCCTCCCCAACCCCTTACCCCTGCGCTCCCCCAGGTCTCGCAGGCCTTCAACCGCTACGACACCAACGGCGACGGCGCGATCGACTACGCGGAGCTGCTAACTCTCTTCCGCGGGTTCATCCCGGGCCTCTCCGCGCGCGACCTGCGCTTCCTGGCCTCAGCCTTCGACGTGATCGACGCCGACGGCGACGGCGCCGTGTCCCTCGAGGAGCTCACCATGGCCCTCGAGGACTACGCCTACTCGCCCGATGGCGCCGAGGAGGGCGTGGGAGGGGAGGACGCGGTGCAGGACAGCGCTCCCGAGGAGGACAACTATGCAGATGACACGTTTGAGGAGGGAGGGGACGAGGATGATGCCTCGGTGGAGAAGGTGGCAGCGGCCACGGCTGTGACAGCGCTCACGCCGCCACGGGGGGCTGCGTCAGTGCCCAGGTCAGCGGGGGCATCCCCCGGGGGCGTGGGCGCGTCGCCTGCCAAGGTGGCGGCTTCGCCCACATGCGTCGCGGCACCGGCGGCGGTGGAGCAGCCCAGGGTGGCCGCGCCAGCTATGTCGGTGGCGGCAGCAGCAGCGGCAGCGGCAGCAGCGGTCCAGCCAGCGGCATCACCGGCCAAGGTAATTGCCAGTCATTGCAGTTCTTGGTGGATGATAAAACGATGATAATTATTGGGCAGGAGGGTTGCCATGTGATTTTGGGGTGTGTGAGGAACGAGGATGTCCTGGTAAGCTCATTTCGAAGGTTGCCACGAGTCTACACCTTCAATAGTGGCCATGTTCATTCGGCTTCCTGTTGTTCTCTGTTTTGGGCTGGGTGGTTGGCAGTGGCGGGTGTTGGGATCTTACAACAAGCCCAATGCGTGCACGATAGTGTACTATATTTCTCTCTATTTACTAACCATGTTGCCCCACCATCACATCACCCCCTGCCGACCCCCCCAACCCCACAACCCACCGGCACCCACTAGTCGACCGGCGCAGCGCCACATGGCGCCAGCACATTGGACACATCAATCGACGAGTCGTCCCCCGTGTACCTCTTCGAGCCACCCGCGCCGTCCGCCACGAGCCCTGCCCCCGCCACCACCCCTGCCCGGGCCCCCGCCACCCACGTTAGCACTCCAGGAGCCCCCTGGCTGGCACCGTCGTCGTCCAGCAAACCGGCGGGAGAGGGCACTGGGGCTGCAGCGCCGGCACCGCGCGGCCCTGGCCTTCTGAGCACGGTCGGGTCCCACCCCGTGGTCAAGCAGGTGGTGCATGTCGCGTGCCAGTACAACTGGAAGCGGCTGGCGGTGGTGGCCGTGGCGGGCGCGGGTATCTGCTGGCGCGCCTACGTCAAGGCGTCCAAGGGCGAGGAAGTGTGAGTGGTGGGCTTGCGAAGTTGGTTGCCCTGGCATGCAGCGGTGGTATATGCTCCGGGTTGTCTAATCGGGAATGACAACGTGCTTTGCTTCTGACTGGCTAAAATCGTCTGGCTGGGAAAGTCAGCCAGGCAAGTCTCCAGGGGGCTGAGGCATGTTTGTGGTCTCTATTGCGATTTGGCCCTGATTTTGCATGTGGCAGTGAAAGGTAAACTAAGGGCAAGTGCATGTAACTCGACACTGTTGTTGTTAACAATTTTGCGGCTATTCTTGACCATACCACCTTGTGGCCAAGCCTAGATTCGGGATGTGCCAGGAATATGCTGGGCAATATAGGCCGCATGATTCAAGAGCGCCGCTGTTTATCTCATTGACCTTGGCCCAGCCTGATGCGCTCCAGAACTGGGTGGTCGATCCGCTCCTATGAGCTCACATGAATATGTGGGCGGTGCCATTGTGCTGCCTATTCCGTGGGTGTATATCTGCGCACTTTTATCTTATTTTCGTCTTGTGCTGCTCAATTCTATCTTTCCGTCTTCTGCTGCCTAATCACTCTTGTTGCCTCGCCGGTGGGTGCAGCGTCATCTTTGGTGAGAAGTACAAGGTGCGCGAGGGTGACAACCTCACCGCGATCGCGCGCAAGACGGGCCAGGGCTCGTGCTCGTGGCAGGACCTCGTGCGCCTCAACAACGCAGAGATCCAGAACCCGAGCATCATCCTGCCCGGGCAGACCCTGGAGCTCTGCCCGAAGAAGAAGGCCGCCACCGAATAGCCAACCGTCTTATCGAACGTACCATAATGGTCGTTTGGTCCTATCTAACAGCAACGGCGGTGTTTGTGTTTTCATGTTTTCTCGGCTGAGAATTGAGCACTTTTGTAGTTTGGTCGTGAAAAGTATTGGGCTGCGGTGTCCGGGGCTGTGGGCCCGTCGCTAGCGTTTTGCATACATAACAAGATGGATGATGGACATCACCTGCAACCACCTGTACCAGGGCGGGACAGAGTTAGGGCTGTGCATGCTTAGGATTGCTTAGAAGTTAGCATTGCTTTGCCCATGCAGAGAGCTACTCTCTGCTGAGAGGCCATGCCCTAGCTATTGCCTGGCCATAATCATCTTCCCCCCATGCCAGGCTTTAGGGTCTGATACATCATGGTGGTGCAGGTGCACCTTGTGCACCCATAGTAGGTGGCTGGTTACATCCCCCACCTGCAGGTTGTAGCCCAGACTGTATAAAAAACCATATGCCCCTTCTCAGGGATATGTGTTACGTATACTCCCAACGGATTTATGTTCTCATTAATTAACGCTTAGGATTGGAGGCCGCGGCTTCATGAATGTTGATGGTTTGCTGGCTTACGTTCCCGAGAGCATGAAAATGGTGCTTTACAAGTGCAGCTTGATCAAAAGCGTTTCCTAGGGCGCGTATGTCTGCATGCGCTCAACAAGATAACTGAACGAAGTAGATAAGACCTGGGGGCTGCATGTATGCGCCGCGCCTAACCGATAGCAGTGCCAACACCCCCCTACTTGAGCAACTACTCACTGAGGGGGACTTGACTGCTGCCAATACGCTGTTTGCTAAACCGCCTGACGCACTAGTGACCTTTGTGGGCCCCATGCGCAGGGCGGCTGGCTCGATGCTCCCCCGGCGGCGATGTGTATGCTTGGACTACATACTTGTGCGCAAGTGCTGGCGCTCTTCCGTCATCGATGCCCGTACGCTGACCACCCCCAGTGTCGCATCGGATCACCGGATGGTCACCACAACCTTTCGCCTACGTCTTCAGGCCCCTGCGCGCCGCCGGCCCCGGTCCCGCCCTGATTGGACCTGCTTACGCCCCGTCCGTGGGCGCCGGGAGAAGTGGTCAGATGACATACGCCGCGATGCAATCAGGTCTGCCTTCGTGGACGCGCAACCTTTGATGTACCTGGATGCAGATCGCGGTTTAGATCTCACGCCACCCTACGAACTGTTCATGCGATCGGTGGAGCTTGGCTCCAAGCTTCTCCCCGAGCAACCCCGCGCCCGACCAGCCCCGCTCTACCTGAGCGACGCCCGGGTGGTCGCCGCCCGCACGGCTGGCGCTAGCGCAGGCCCGCTGCCGCGGGGAGGACCTGTACCCGTACCAGGAACGGCTTACTCAAGCATATACTGCCGCACATGCCGAGGAGGTGGAGACACTTGCCGCAAAAATCAATCGCCACACGGCCGCCAACCAGCACAAGGCGGCCTGGCGCTCTCTCGACCGTCTCACCGGATTGAACAGTAGTCTTCAAGTAGGAGCAGTTCAATGATGATTAAACATTTTGTACTGCAGCGCTCCGGCTTCAGGCTGGTTAATTGGTGCAATGGTGGTTTGCAACTTGCAACAACGTCAAGCCGGCGAACATTCGATGCCTATTCGTTGCCTGACGCCAGGTCCGGTGTCAGAATCAACAACAACCGCCCAACCTGACACCTGCATGCCTGAAAGTTGATATACGTCTTCAGGACTAGAATCAACCAATACTTGGTAAGTTCTCAGCGTAAGTTGTAAGTACAGCAGGGCCAAAGCGGACTCCTGCACTTAAGATCTTGATGTTTGAAAACGCCGGGCCGAGAGCTCTAGCGGGATCACCAGAGCGCACTCCTTTTCCTAAAACCAGGCGCCGGACCGGCGGGAAGAGTCAACTCCTGAAACTTTCCCTTCGCGCCGCCCTAAAAATTTCGACAGGAGTGCACTCCGTCGCCAAAATTCTGCCGCCGGACACATTTTTCCCCGTTTTGGGTGCTCGCCCCACGTCCCGAGGTGCCGCGCCGGACACACGACGGAGTGTGCTATTTTGGCTGGATGACCCCCTCCTATTATCAAGGAGACAACCTATTATAACTAAATTCATGAAATCATGTTTGTCTCATTTATTAATATCGCGAAGATTTTGGCGCGACGCGTTCGCTGGCTAGACGGGCTGTGCAGCGCGGCGCGGTGACTTTTGAACTTTGCGACCCAAAATGAAGCCCATCAATAGCAGTTTGCGAGGTCGATTCGCAAAGTAGTCTGTCGCAAGTGATTTTGACCAGTATCGTATTCAATAAATTTACTTTGCAGTATAACATAAACTATCAAAGATCTTGCAATGACCGCATCACTTCAGACTTATGACAAGTTCTCACTGTCTCTGAATAGTGCTCACTCCATAGTGGCACTCCCAGCCGGGTCATTTCTGAAGTGTACACAAAGCAAGGAATTTGCTTCCCAGGCCAAAAATCTCCTACACCACCATAACAACAGAGCACCAGGAGCACAAGGAGCCAGCTGGGTGCCAAGTATATCCTGGCATTTTGCTCAAGTCCAAAAAAAATAGAATACCAACAGCTAGCTCAACCTGTTCCCCACACTCGAACAACTATTCCCATGCCTTCCATCGCACAAACTGGCACCGTAACCATCTTGGCTCATGTGCGAAGCATGGACCGCCATTGCATGTGCGCAAGCCAGCTGGGTGCTGGTGCTCATGCATGCACTAGCATCAGGTCAAGTGGCCAGGCACTCTATGGAGCCAATTGCTTTTTTCTCAGGGGCCAGATACATATCGCAATCAGCCATGCTTTGGGGGGCCCAGGGAGAAGACAGCTGTCGAGCACCGCTATCTGCAGGCACCCAAGCCCCCATGTAATGCTGTCGGCGCCCCAACTCGAAGTGGCCACCCAGCCAAACGGGGCACACGTTTTTGCATGTCCAAAACAAGGGAACGCGACCCGTTTCCCTCACATAGCCTAGAAAGTACGCCCCTCATCTCCTTTGCTCCTGCCTGCTGGCCGCAAGACCAGCTCTGACATATCCTCCTGTTGAAATCTGGCCCGGCAAATGGGCAACTGGAGGGGCAACGGTTCCCCTGGTCGCAAACACCTGGCATCAAGCCACCCACGCAGGCAAAGGGGTGCTTTCAACGCTGTGATGTGGGCATGCGTGGCGTGCATAGTTACGGCCCGGCAGTGCGGCACATTGCAAATATTGCCCCGCAGAGCATCCACTAAGGAAAACACCACAGGCTAGGGTTCTGCCCAACGTTTGCAGGTTCGAGGGCTACTGCATCCTGGCACGACGGGCCGATGCTGCACGCTGCCATCATGGGGGCCAGGAAACTTGTCGATATGACCGGCAAGGACAAGCCAAACATGTGGCAGTTTTGGATGGCTCACTTGCACACTGCGAATGGCTGCTCCTCAGGATGTGTGCGAGGGCAGCTGCTCCTCGTGCGGGCACACTGCCCCTCCAACGCACACGCTGCTCCCCC